>APFE030221227.1:79691-235100 GCA_000404065.3 Pinus taeda
GTTGTTGCATGCTAGTTGTCCCTTGCATGCTAGCTGTAACATTGCATGCTTGGTGTATTTGCTGCTAAGTACCATACAACTGTCCCAATGTTAGTTAGTTGTCCCTTGCACGCTGCTCTCCTTTGGAGACAAATGCTCCAGCTGTTCCAGCAATTCCCAGCAGTTCTGACAGTTCCCACTGTTCCCAACAGTTCCTGCAGTTCTGGTAGTTTCGGCTGTTCTCGACAGTTCCGATTTTTCTGGCAGTACCGGCTTTTCAGCGTTTTCTATCGTATCCGATAGTTTCAGTTTTTCTGGTAGTTTCGGCTTTTCCGGTAGTTACAACTTTTCTGGCAGTTCCAGCTTTTCCAGCAATTCTGGCTTTTTTGACAATTCTGGCTTTTTTGGCAGTTCTCGCTTTTCCGGTTTTTCCCGCAATTCCGACTTTTCATGCTTTTCTGGCAGTTCCGACTTTTCCGGCAGTTCGCGCTTTTACGACTTTTTCAACAGTTTCGGCTTTTCCGGCTTTTCCGGATTTTCCTGTAGTTCTGGCTTTTGCGGCAGTTCCAGCTTTTCCGACTTTCTGGATCAGGGCAGCGTTATCCCTTAGGATCTCTCCTCCTACTAAAACCCAAAGACAAGTAGAGAGAGGAAGAGATCCCAAGTGTGTGTTGAAATGACTTGAAGGCCACCTCTATTTATACTAAAACGTTGAGTACATGTGGGGTTTATTTGGTTGCTGGCCGACCTTGACGAATTGACTTATAACACAAATAAATTCGTAACTCCATGAATACTTATCGGAATCAGATGATCTTTAGATCAATCCTACACCTCTTGATGAGAGGGATCTAAGAAAAATATCAGCTGCCATAAATAAGATGACCCACATGGAGTTTGGCCCTAGTTGCCAGTGTTAACACCTATGTATGTGTGGAATTGATTTTTATGTTTCCACCATTTAGTTTCTTGTGTGATTGATGCTATGGTGTTAAATTTAAATTAACATTAATTAAATTCAACAATCTACTTGTTTGATTGAGATAGCAAGGGCATTAGCCACCTAGGGCTTGAAATTTTCATAGGCCGTCCTTTGTGGATGGCACCCCCTCATCTGGCTATGAGACCATTGTTACCACCCAGATTAGCAGCCTTGGCAAGGTCAGGTCAAGGTGCCAAACGATAAGCACATAGGAGATGCATCCACTATCACCTTAACAAACTCTCCTCTCACTTTTGATCAACTCCTAGAATGCCATGAGGGGCATCCCAAACTTGTAAGATACTGTCCTCGAAATATGTCAAGATTTCCCTTAAGTTTTCTGAGTTTTATGAGTTAGTCACTGTGTCATTTCGTCAAACAGTTTGCATACCATTGGCTGTAGGTGCATTTTATTTTATTTTATTTTTGTAAATGAATGCAATGACAAACAAATGCCCAAATGACACTTCAATAGCAGCATAATACTTTATTTAAACTCAGAAATGGGGCACATATCAGTGATAAAACATGCTACAACAATAGTATGAGAGATGCCATGACCAATATTAGTGTTTTAGTACGAAAATTATGGCTGTAAGATAGCACGTCAAGTAAGAAGTCTGCAAGCTCGAACCATATAGATAATCTAGACTGATAAACAGGGTGTTCCTCCATTCCAACAACTCGTTCTCAACAAAGATGAAGCCCGACTCCAGGCTGCTCAAATGGCATCCAAAAAGAGAAGACTCGGCCTCCTTTGTAACAGCTATTTGGCCTCTTAACAACTCTGTCTCTTAAATCATATCTTGGCCACCAATTTGCATGGATAAATGTTGTCAATAGGCTCAACCAGCAACTAAAAGAGATACTGCCAAATACTCCAGTACAAACAGATGTGACTCGGCCCGCAACAATGACTGATTTCGGTCTCCCTTTACAGGATAAACTCAGTCCAAAAAAGGGACTGTCTATGACAGTCAACACAACCCCTTAGACAGAAGGGAAACATAGCCCTTTTACTAACAGAACTTGGCCCAGTGGAGTGATGTAATACACCCCCCCTTTGTTGACAAACTCAGCCCCTTTTAACAGTGGGAAGACTTAGCTCCTTAACCCACAAAACTCAGCCAGCAACACAGTAAAGCCCTATGTTACTGGATCCGTCAGGCCCAATCCCCGGACCGGAGATGGATTCGGATCCGGATCCACGAAGATCCGCCCAGCGTCTGTCCGTGTGTATAACAGTTCAACGTCAGCACAAAATTCCAAATTTGATGTCAGCGTATTATTCTAGAATGAAAAATTCAGTGGACGAATCACCAGATAATGGAAAAATCAGCGGAGCGAATAATTAACAAGGGAGTTGAGGGAGTTGGCTGCGATCGTTCATTAATTATTCCTTGTTGACCATATTATAAACTTTAATGCAAGATTATAAACTACGGATGTTTGGATATTCTAATTGAGTTTGATGTTTATTCCAAGTGTAAAAAAGTGAATTTCATAAAATAAGTTCTATAAAGTAATTTTAGTAGTCATTTAATTTAAATACAATAACTAGTAATTAATGTTTGAATATTACGATACATTAAACTTAATATTATTAAACTAATAATTATTTTAAAAGTATTATGAAGAAGTTTTACATCTAAAATTTTAAATAGTTGTATTTTTTTATTTATTTTATATAAATTAATTAATGTTTATAAAAAAATATTAAAATTCTGATATTAGTCATCTACTAATATTTTTATAAGTATTATATATAAAAACTATATATTTAAAAATTATAAAATAATTTATATTGTTTGTACTTGTTGAATCCGGATCTTGGCTTTTCAAAAAACTGGTGGATCCGTATCCATATCCCTTTCCGAATCCTCGTAACTTAGTTAAAATCACAGCCTCTTTGTGAGCAAAACTTGGCCAGAAATAGAGGGGGGTAAACTCGGCCTCAAATGATGCAACTAGACCCAATAACCTCACTCTCCACGTGTGGCTTAGGAATTCGGCCACTTAATGGACATGCTCAACCTGTATATCAAATGTAGAATAGCAAAAGTCAGTCTATAAAATCAACTGATGACACCACTGACTTATTTTTTCTTCCTGATATCTTCTTGAATAGTGAAGCCCAATCATGAAATATGAGTGATTCTGCTCCAAGACTAGCTAGGATGTATAGTTTCAACACTGAAACTAGCTGACCAAAATGAAGGTCCCCAAAAACCCTAGTCTCTTTCTTAGGAGCTCTCTAAAATTTTATTTTCCAAGTGAGTGAGTGCAAGAATGAGAGACCCCCTCATTTCCCTTTTTTATAACTCGCTTGACTCTTTTGACACCCTTTTTAACTTTTCCCTCCAATTAAATAATAAAGCACTTTCCCTTTCTTTATTTTATAAAGTGACTTTTATTAACTAATTAAAGCCACTTTTAACCTTGGAAGATGCTTAATTTGTCTCCATGGTCACACCAGCTAGCCAAAGCCCCTTTTCATCATCCCTGCCCTATAGATCTTTTCACTCTGATTCCAACGAGCTATTACACTAAGGTGTTCCTCCAAATAATTAGCCCCAAATATACGTTAAGCATAAATAATTAAAATGCGCATGCTAATAACCCCATTTTACGAGAATCACTGGAATGCAACGAAACCAAGAGTGAACTGTGTGGAACTGATCTTGATGATGAAACATGGTAAGCGATCCCACTCGGGTCGCATAAAAATCCAAACTTTCCAGGCTCACAATGGTGTAATCTTGCTCCTATGATCTAGATGACACAAGCTTTGGAGATCTCCCTTAACCATATCACACAAAATCCAAAATTGGGGACATTACAGTCCTCCCTTCACAAAATTGCTTGTCCTCAAGCAATGTCATCACTAAGTGACCCAAACTGAAGCGAAGACCAGGGTTCCAAATATGCCATTGAGCCACTCTAGACCACTGTACTGCCCCAAAACAAATGGATATCTTGATATTGGGGTCCCAAACCATCCTAATCATCGTGAAGCATTCCTTGCTCCACTCCCTCCTCGACAAGGGATATAGACACCACAGGCCCTCTGCATATTGTCAACAAATAGAGCATCTCAATAATGTAAAATTCTGACCAACTCCGTGAGAAGCTACTCTACCAAACATCGATCCCATGTACCTCTAGAGTGAACTCTTGAAAGTACAATCCAACTCCTGTTGAAAAGGGTTCTCATCCACTTGAACTAACCACGACCTTCTTCTTTGATACCATCAATGAATCACTGAGAGGTGAAACACTCTCCACCAAATTGAAGTTCGATGGAAGATCTGAGTGATCTTTCCTTGTAAAAACCAACTTATCCCTAAGGGTAGCTAAGCTGCCAAGTCCTGTAATGCCAGGGCCCAAGACTAATATCAAGAAGAAACTGCCATGCTAACATTGTGCCACTTCGGTCATAACTGATTGCCCACCATGCTTATACTGAGTCCTCCTTGCCGGTCTATAATTGGACTCGCTCCGGAGCAACAACAAAGAAATTTTGCATCACCACATGGTAAAGGCCTCAGTGGTCCTCCATGTGTCAACCCCAAAATCAACTAGATCACTTGCTGCCATATCCATACTCATCGAGAAGTTGAGTGATTTACTGACCAACCGGATTCCTGGATCCCACGACCAAGTTGGGAGTTCATAGTTCCCAATCTCTAACGACCGCTGTATAGTATTGATAATTGTTAGATCCCATATGTGCCTCTAAAATCGCTATATGCAATCAACAAATGGACACCATGTATTGATAATCAGCCTAGTGCATGCTAATCACCCTGCTCTTGATAGATCATACGAATAAATTTGTTATCTACTCTCCTGATGATGTGACCCAATATTGCTTCGAGCCCTATCCACTATACCTCATGCTCATATAATACCCCAGAATGTCCCTCCAAAATCGTATCATGTAGGTCCCTCAAGGTCTTCTCTCTAAGTGTGAACTCAAGGGTGGAACATATGCTAACTCTGCATTAGATTACACGATCCTAATCCCGTGTCCATCATCTTGCGTATCGACCATATGCCTCAACTGGAAAGTCTCTCTCTTGTCCATGATGCTCTTTGTCTCATCCAACTCTCTCAGGAGAGTTTCCCGCATCCCTTTCTCATGTTGAGAGCTTCAAGGGGCAATAACCAACAGTTTCCCGCATCCCTTGCTCATGATGAGAGCTTCAAGGGGCAATAACCAAATCCTCTATGGCTGTGAGCAATACAAAAGAGAGGTAGGTGTGTGAGTCCCTATGGGTATGATCAAGAGATGCTCATCGATCCTGAGTAAGCTAAAACCAATAGTATGCTTGATGTCCCTGTTAGGTAATCTTCTCGAGATAGTACTCTAAGACCTTGCTGTGTAGCACCCTACATAATTGCATGTGACCATGTATCCTTGCACTCCTTTGCATAACATGCTACATCATGGCATGTCCTTGTAATCCACTAGGTATTGCCGCATGTTGTTGTGCCAACTTGTACTGAGTAGTATCCTGTATGTGCCAATGTACTCGTCAGTAGTGTTGACCGAAACTTTAATGGAAATGTGAAGGGAAGTGTGCCCTCGGTCATTAGATCAACCACCTTGTTCGTGCAATAGCCATCTTGTATCTTCGGTATATGATGGGAAAGCCCCCCTGGATCCCAATGCCACCTTGGGTCTCCAATATGCACTCCACTCGTGTCAACTGAAGCTGAATCCCAGATGGATGTATCCTCGCTTGAAATATATTTGTCTCGACAACCCATGGATGCATAGTCAAAAACCTTTGGGACATATCTCCCTGCTCGCGCCTGTTCATCTGGGTGCTCGTCGTGTTCAAATATTACAGGAGGCTCCTCTATCAAAACATAAGTGCCCCTAACATCTTCTTGTGTGATGCTTGCCATAGAAGAATGCACACAACTCAACTTCATACAAAGTTACTCCACCTACAACTTTGATACTTGAAGGGCCATCTGGTTGCTCTTCAAGGACTCTTGGGTAGTCTCAAGCTCATGTGTATGCCTGTCAACTTCCTCCTCTTTCCCTACTAGTGCATAATGATATATCTTGACAAGCATGAGTAGGTGATCTTTGTCTAAAAGGAGGTGTAGGTAGTTAGATTTTATCTACCAATGCCTTCCAGAGAGTTTGAAATCTGCAAGTGAAGGCTCTCCTCCCAAACTATCTTGTGTCACCGCACTTCTCCAACAATAATCTATCACCAATGCCTCTGTATCATCATAATGCCTCGTGGCTGGCATAATCTTGTTTGTGCTCATCTTCAATTGGTTTTCCAAGCGATGGGTACAAGTAGGCTTATGAGCAACATCTACTTCATAAAAGAAATCCACTGATGGGTCTAGGTTCGCACCACTGACTACCTGTGTGTTATCATCTTTTCACACCTCTAGATTGGGAAATGGGGCAACATTGATCCCAAACAAAGGATCATCACCAACTATCGTCAAAACAAAAGTGGCCTTATGATTTTACTTATACTCATCATCTAACTCAACAATCTCGCTAAGTGACAACAAACATTCTGTAGCAATTTCCGACTCTCCTTCATCCCAAACATTTGTACCAACCTGCTGGAGTCAATTTGGGCTAGCTTCATCTTCAATGAGTATGACTTCTCCCAAGTTGTTCCAGGAGGTTTGGGCATAGTCCTCACATGCAATCATTTTTTCTCTTGCACTTGTAGCATTGACACTGGGACTTTGTTCAGCAGTTGTGCTCTTTTTTTCTTCATCTTCTATAGATCTGCAACTTCTTTTTTTCTTTGTCGTCCATGCTCCAATTTGCTCTATCATCTTTGTGAAATCTCTGCTATATTCTTCAAGTTTTTGAAAGACTTCTGTGAATTCTTCTTGCAACAACTGATTCTTAGGCATTTTTCAATTTTCCCCTTTGACTCTGGTCCTGGAATTTTCTTGTATCACCTTGATTTAGATCCACAACTGGCCAAAATCATGCTCTGATTTGGTAGCTTCTCTTGTAGGTGATGTGTTTGTGGTCTTACAGATTCATCAAAATGTTGATATATACTGCCCTTTAAACCAAACAACTACCCAAGATCATGCTCTGATACCACTGTAAGATACCCTCGGAATATCTCAAGATTTCCCTTAAATTTTGTGAGTTCTATTTAAGTTAGTCATTGTGTCATTTCGTCAAACATTTTGCATACCATTGGCTGTAGGTTTTATTTTTGTAAATGAATGCAATGACAAACAAATGCCCAAATGACCCTTCAACAACAGTATAATACTTTATTTAAACTCAGAAATGGGTACGTATCAGTGATAAAACATGCTACAACAATAGTATGAGAGATGCCATGACAAATATCAGTGTTTCAGTACAAAAAGTAGGGCTATAATATAGCACCTCAGGGAAGAAGTCTGCAAGCTTGAACCATATAGATAATTTGGATTGATAAAGAGGGTGTTCCTTCACTCCAACAACTTGTCCTCAACAAAGATGAGGGGTGGCTCCAGGCAGTTCGAATGGCATCCAAAAAGAGAAGACTCGGCCTCCTTTGTCAGAACTATTTGACCTCTTAACAACTCTGCCTCTTAAATCAGATCTTGGCCACCAACTTGAAGAGATAAATGTTGTCAATAGGATCAACCAACAACTAAAAGAAATAATGCCAAATACTCCAATACGAACAGAGGTGACTCAGCCCTGACAATGACTGATTTCGACCTCCCTTTACAAGATAAACTCAGTCCAAAAAAGGGATTGTCTATGACAGTCAATGCAATCCCTTAGACCAAAGGGAAACTCAACCCTTTTACTCACAGAATTCGGTTCAATGGAGTGATGTAACACAACCCTCCTTTGGTGACAAACTCAGCGTTTTAACAGTGGGAAGACTTAGCTCCTTAACCCACAAAATCCAGCCAACAACACACAAAAATCACGGCTTCTCTATGAACAGAACTCGGCTGGCAATATAGGGGGGTAAACTTGGCCTCAAATGATGCAACTAGACCCAGCAACTCAACCCTCCAAGTGTGACTCAGGAATTCGGCCACTTAATGGGCTTGCTCAACCTGTATAAGAAATGTAGAATAACAAAAGTCAGTCTATAAAATCAACTGATAACACCCCCACTTATTTCTTCCTGTTAATATCTTCTTGAACAATGAAGCCCAATTATAAAATCTGAGTGATTCCGCTCCAAGACTAGCTAGGGTGTGTAGTTTCAACACTCAAACTAGCAACTAGAATGAGAATTTCCCAAGACCCTAGTCACTTTCTCAAGAGCTCTCCAAAATTCTATTTTCCAAGTGAGTGAATGCAAGAATGAGAGACCTCCTCATTCCCCCTTTCTATAACCCACTTGACTCTTTTGCCACCTTTTTTTTTGGTGTGGTTCATGGACACCCTGGTCATTGGGTGGCCGCTACGTCCACGGAAATATCTGGGCTGATCAACCCCAAAGGGAATCAAGCCCCGTGGCCAATAACTAGGCCTAACCCCAAGGGCTTCGGGGAGAATTGACCCTGTGACCTCCCGATCAGCGAGGCACTGATTTGAGCGGTTGAGCTAACCCTTGGGGCTGTTTTGCCACCCTTTTTATCATTTCCCTCCAATTAAATATTAAAATTACTTTCCCTTTCTTTATTTAATGAAGCGACTTTTATTAACTAATTAAAGCCACTTTTAACCCTGGAAAATGTGCCTCCATAATGACATCAGCCACCCGGAAGCTCTTTTCATCATCTTGCCTTGTAGTCTTGTAGATCTTTTGAATTTCGCCCCGATTCCAACTAGCTATTACACTAAGGTGTTCCTCCAAAAAATCAGCCTCATATAGCACCTTAAGTGTTAATAACCTCGTTTTACGAGAATCACCATAATGCAATGGAACTAGGAGTGAACTGTGCGGAACTGATTCTGATGATAAAATATGGTAGACAATTCTACTCAAGCCTCATAAAACTCCTCCAAACCTGCCAGGCTCACCAATGGTGTAATCCTGCTGCTATGATCTGGCTGACACAGGCTTTGGAGATCTCCTTAACCATATCACATGGAAATCCAAAAATTGGGGACATTACAAAACTGTACACTCTTTACCAATTACCTTAGAACAACTAGTGCCTATAAACACAAATGATGGAGGTTAGGAGTTAAAGAAGACTAAATTATAAGGTCTGATGTAAGATATTCTACTGCAGAAAATTTGGACCAGCAAAGAAACAGTCAATAAATGAAAGAATAAGCCTTGGAAAAGCTCAAGAATTGGGTGTGAAAAATCCATTACCAATCTTAGGATAAAATACCTAGATATTAGTCTTCGTATGTGGCTAGAGATGAAGATTAGGCTCGTTGTTCTGAACCTGCAAATCTGCCATAAAATGCAAAAACAAGCAAGCTACAACCCACTTTGGGGCCACCCAAAAGCCTTAAAATAACCAAGGAAGATGTGGCCATGGGTTGGAAATGTTAATATATGAAATATGAATAAAATAAAGCTCTAAAAGCTTAAAAGCTTAAAAGTACTAAATAATAAAAAAAATATTCAAATATGCAATTTACTACTCAGTTTGAGGGGCCAAATCCCCATGAGGTAAAAAATGAAGTTGTCCCTAAATAAAGTAAACCTGTTGTAGCACTTGAGACAACTCAAAACACCTCTAAATGTAAATAATATTCAATTAAAATGCTTGAGAAATGTTACTAGGCTTAGAAAGGTTAGAAGAGACATTGTTCAAGGCAAGGAATCAGACCAATATTTAAGCTAGAATTGCTGATGATAAAATCAGATTGATGGAATAACCTTCAAAACCTTTAAAAATATGTTAGATAACCTTTACAAGCAAAATCAAGAGGGCTGCTTGCCTTTTAGATATTCAACGTGGCACATTTTCCAAGAAAAGAGTCTAGAATCTAATTGTTATCCGTCAAGTCTTCTCTAGACATAAGAGTGAAGAAATTCACTGGTTTACTTTCTATTTTTGATCGTTGAATTTTTGTTTTTTGTTTGTTTTTTTAATTCTGTTTTTAGGGTTTTTTGAAGACTGAAAATAAAATACAATTGCAAAAATTTGGTTGGTTGTTCGATTAGGGCTTGAGTGCCTTTGGGGTCAAATTAATGCCCCTCTTAAGTCAATTGATCAATGCTTGTGGATTAGGGCAAGAGGTGGAACCCTAGAAGTTTAATCACCTCCTTTTTTTAATCAAAACAAGTTATGAAACCAAGCCCTATGAAAAGGGATTCTACAAGGAAAACACCTTGAACCATAAGATCAACTATGACATGAAATATAATGAAACCCATGTTGAGGAACCTTAGGTATAGCCGAGCAAGATGAATACAAAATTATCTCACACCAACAACAAGGAAGTGTGAGCACATGCCACAAACCCTATATGACCCCCTCCAAGAGACAAAGTTGCCCTTCAAATGGATCAATTTTGATAGTTTTTGTAGCAGTCTTGAGTTATTCACAATTTTCCTTGAAAAATATTTGAAATCAACTACAAAAGAGAAACTCCAAGATGACCGTTTTTCCAAGATGAGCACCAAATCTTTTATGAAAACAATGATATTATGGCACAATGATCTCAACAATTCACAATTATTTGAAAAGGAGGGAGAGCTCCTCCCTATTTATACATGGGGCTCTCAACATCCATCCTCCTTTTGCTCCCAAAAAAGGGTGACTTGTCATCTGCAAAATACTTGGAGACTGAGTCAATTTAAATATTTGTCTTTACATTGCATAAATGCTCAAAAAGAGAGGTGGCATCACAACAAGAGATTTAATTTACAAGTTAGAGGGTCAATTTGGCCTTAGAATTACAACGTTCCCTTAAATCTTGGCTTGATTTGACTTGAAGGATTTTCAAGAAGGCTTAGGAGGCCAAATGACTCCCTAAACTTGTTCAACGTTCCTCTAAATTGACTTGGACCTCCTCCAATGGCTAGGAAAGATGGATGACATCTCTTCCATGGTCCAAAATCTTGCTTGATGTGTGCTTTAAGGCTTGAACTAACTTGAAGTTGAGTTGTCTTTGGTCCTTGTAAGTGCCATTTGCTTCATTTGACTTCTCACTTGCTCAATAAGGATTCCACATTGCTCCTCTAGACCTCACGATTGCGCCATAGAAGAAATTGACCCCCTTTGAAGGTACCTTGAAGTTAAAAAAGGAACTTTCAAGAAGTTGTTTTGAGTGCTTTGACTTGGTGATGAATTTCCTTGACTCGAAATTTGCAGCGGACCCCTTTATTGCCTTGGAGGATGCTATACGTTTCCTTGGGGAGCGGAAATGCATTTTGAACTATGAGACTTCCATGAAGAATGATGGCCATGGCCAAAGAGGTGTGCATACATAAGAAGACACATGGGGAACAAATAGTTGTGTCAAGATAGAAGGAAAGTGGGAAAGTTACAAGAAGTGATCATCTTTACAAGGCTAAACAATGAGTATTCCTTTAAATCATGGGTCCTATTGGGTTTGCTTCCATGATGCTTGCATACCAACTCAGGAGTTAAGAATGCCCATGAAGGCAGGGAGTTATTGCCCACCAGAGAGTAGTCGGTAGAGCCACAAAACCATGCACCATGAAAATGAAGCTAAGAAGACTTGCCATGACTGTTCACCATCAAGGATATAGGATACACTTTTATACTTCATCTCACATGGCCTTACAGGGCTTTAAATTACACACATTTGGGCTTACAAATGACATGGTCAAAATTTTAGGAGTATCCCTGTGGAAAGAGGGGTAACAACAACGAATATGAAGAAGGAAAATTCAAGACTCTCTTAAGTCATTCATGATTCTTTAGGTGAGAATGGGTGCTACAATTTCTTTAGAGGCAAAATAATGCAAGATAAATTCTCTGTTTAAATCAACATTGATTAACATATGAGCACTAGATATTGCAGCCTTCATGTTTGTAAAAGCTTCTTAAATTTTAGGGGTCCACCCAAAATTGTTATCCTTCTTCAACAATTGATTCATTGTCTTCTTAATAGAAGGATAATTTGGGATGAGACTTTTACTGAAATTTATCTTTCCAAAGAAGAATTGGACTCCCTTCTGATCAGTTGGAGGTTTCAGCCCGTTAATGGCCACGATCTATTATGGCTCCAAATAAATCCTTGTTTTGTTGATAGTGTTTTCCAAAAACTTACCTTTGATATCTGCGAACAAGCACTTCCTTGGATTCAATGATATTCCATGTATCCTACCTTTGTTGAAGACTTCCCTAGAATGCAACAAATGTTGTTCTCTAGCCTTAGAGTGCATGGTATGTCATCCTTGTAGTCATCCATGATTTTACCAATTTGATTGTGAAAGGATGATTCATTTGATTGTGAAACGATGATTCATGGCCCTTTGAAACGATTGAATGGCTTTTTGACATATGCCAGGATACCCCATGGGGTTGTGAATGCTATCTTTGTAGACCTTCTTTAGCCACCAACACTTTACTATATCGAAGAAGTCCTCCAACGTAAACATCAAAGATGAGCTTGTTACTTATTGTAGCAACATTTCCATGTTTGAGAAAGGATAATTATCCTTTAGAGATGCTTGGATTAGGTCCCTGAAATCCACACATAGCTTTGATATCTTCATTCTTTTTCTAAAGCACACCAAGTTAGAAATCCACTTTGAATGTCTTATAGATATGATGATTCTTGCACTGGGCATTTTTTTGGTTCTATCTTAATAAGAGACTTCAAATTTGGGTTTATCACCCTTATTTTTTGCCTTAAAAGGGTCGCACCCTCCTTCAAGGCTGTAACCTATTGTATAACATCCTTGTCATACTCATTCAAATTGCCATTTGTCCACGCCAACACATCTTTTAGTTCTCCTTAAAAAATGGACAAATTGAGATATCTATTCTTTCATGCAAAAACTTCCACAATCAAAAGCTTGGCCTATCTAAATTGCCAATGTCAATGTTTCATTTCCTGTACCTTCGAAAGACATGGCTTTTCTCTCGGTTTTCCTTTTCTCATCCTATCATCTATGGGGAACAAATATTCCAATGTGAGAAAACCTGTAGGAATAACATTTCCTTGCAAATGAAGTACATGCATTTGTCACACCCTCTTAGTTTGGTGTGCTTGTATTGTGGGACTAAATTAGAGTTTTGTGCTGCAAATACTAAGAGGGGGGGTGAATCAGTATTTCTTTTTCCCACTATTGTTTTACTAGTTAAAACATATATATTCAGAACACAAAATGAACAACAAGAATAAATGATTTTATTAATATAAACTGTGCAGTAACATAGATACAATATATAGATGGTTACAATCAGTTGCCAAGCTCCAACTTGGACTTTGGTGAGGCTCCAACCTCCAGAGCACCAACTCTATATCGCCAAGACACCAATCTTGGACGTAGGAACACCAACTCCCAAGGACTTCAATCCTTCCTATTTCTGAGGCATCAACCCCAAGGACTCCAATCCTTCTTCCTTCTCAGGCACCAACCCCAATGACTCTTATCCTACTTACTTTTGAGGCACCAGCCTCAAGGACTCTGACCCAATCTTGTCAAGATTCATTTGATAGTAATGTTCTGCTCTCAAAACTCCTCTGCTGAGTTCTGTCTATTTACAGCTTCACTGTAGTCTCCAAGCTACAGTATCAATGACAACCAGTCTTCTTATGAATGAGTCTTTACAACTTTGCACACTGCCCCCACATAGTCTCCAATAGCCTTCATGCTCTCTGATAATGTATTCACAAAGCTCTAGTCAGTCTACTGTTAGCTGCACTAAGCTCTGCATAAAGAAGAACTTCTTGTTTAAGCTTAGGTTCTCTGCTGGCTGCTTCTCCCCTTTGGCTGTCTGCTGTCCTATTGGCCCTTTGGCCCTCTTTTTGTTCTGCTGGATCCTCTCGCTGCCTTTGTCTCCTCCAGCTTATTTTCCACAGCGTTCAACAACCTTCAACAGCAAAACCACAACAACAGTAACCACAGTCCTCTGTTTTTACTGTTTTATACATTCCCATGCCTTCGTCCATTCGTTTTAACTTACACCGCCTCTTAGACTTCCTCAACGCTCGCTGTCATTTCCTCTGTGCTCGCTTGCTTCTTCAGCTACCCCACTTCGGTTTCATCTGTCTATTCGTGCTCTTAGGACACGTTGATTCAATGGCAAGAACTGAGTCATACGTAGAGGACACATATATCAAAATTGTAACAACGCTCATGTTTTTTCATGATCGCAGGCATACACAGGGGCTTTACAGTGTAACGGACATGCCACGTCCTATCGCAATAATAATCGCCATGAATCAGCCTCCTGAACTATCGAGAGCATTATTGTATTGCATTTCTACCTCCAAACCCCGCGCAGGTCAAATATCAATTACACATGAAATATGAGCAAAAACAGGTGAAAGTGCTAAAGGGCGGACTTCAATATTAATTCACCCGCAACTATACTGTATTGGGTCCACAACTTAAATCGCAATCGGCAGTTCGTGAGGTCCTTTATATATCAACACCCATGACTCCGCCGATGGCCGACGACCGATCCTCCATTGCTCTGATGAACCGGATGCGATGTAGCATTCAACCATAGTTTATATGCCCGTCGGGTCCGCAGCCTTATCGCAATCGGCGATCCTAGTTGGACAACCCTCTGTGTAGCATTGCGATGGGCGGATGCGATATGGTATTAACCATGGTTTATATTCCTGTCGGGTCCGCAGCTGTATATCTCAATCGGAGGTTTCGGGGGTGACAGCCCTTTGAGACTAACGACACAATGGATGCGATATTACATTAAGGCGGTTTATAATGGAGCCTCGGATCCACATATATTATCGCAATCTATATATATATATATATATATCTTTTCCGCCTTTTTACAGCCTTTGCACATTTTCCACTTTTCCATAGCCTTGGCGCGTTTATCGATTTTTACCTTTATCAGGCTCATTCTCCACTGTAGATTAACTCGCGCTAGATCCAACGACTATCAAAGATTTCGGGTGGACAAATAGCACGAAGAATACCCCACGATAAAGCGGTTTTCTCTCTCCACGCTCGTGCTACGTGTCGCTCGGTTAATGGAATTGGGCGCTCTCCTCTAAATACCACTTACCGCCTAGCATCCGCCCGAAAACCACTGACACTGTTACAAATCCGCCTTTTGGAATATAACCACGTGCATTCACTTTGACTTTAACCTGATATTATATACTTTAACTCGTTATATGTGGTTATATACTTTAACCCGATATATACTCCTCCGCTCTTTTCTGGTCTGATATTGTATTTGCCATATATACATAGTTTTTGGCCGCCGTTAGTGTTAATGCCTCCTTTGCTCCTCCGATAGCTCCCGACAGTGTTATCTGTGGATATATGGCTCCCGATAGCTGTTCATGCATATATAGATGGGTTTTGCCTCCGATAGCTCCTCTTCTTTGGCATATATATATGTTATATATATATGGCTCCTCCGTTTGCTCCTCTACGTTGGTAGTGTCTTTCAAAGACCTCCTTGCATATATGAATGCCTCTCTTGCTCTAATATCTTGTGATATGCTTTGATCTGCCTCCTTAGGTAACTCCTCTTTGCTTATGGCTTGGCTATCCTGATGGCGTTGCTCCTGTCTCTTCATGAATCTGCTCTGCATCCCCTTGGCTTCATGTCATCCTCTAGTATCCAGAATATTGCCATATTGACATCAATGACAACCTAGGTCGACAATCTCCCCCTTTGTTATTGATGGCAATATTCTTCTTCTTTCCCCTTTTGACATCAATGGCAAAGGAGTGCTCTAGGACTCCGCTTATTAACCGGCTTCTGTTCTTCATGAATGGTAGATCTTCATGGGTCTTTGACTCCCCCTTTCATAGTGCTCTTCTTCTTTTTACTCAAGATAGAAGGATTGATATTTTATCATCAATTTGCACATTATTCCCTCTTCATGTCTCAGAACTGCTTTATCATGGCTTCAATAATGTTTAAGGATGCTCTACTTTAATGCTTTCATTTAGATTGCAAATGGCCATACACCAACTGTCCAAGTCCAGGCTTTCATGCTTCAATCCATATTGCTGTCTCCACAGGTAACATTGAGAGGCCTTCATAGTCTGAATCAAGAGAAAATGCCCCTGAGATTGTCTTTCTTGCTATCTTTCTGCAGATCTGAGTTCCTTTGTGTCTCTGTGCTTCCCCTTAAGTTACTGCCATCTAGTATTCAATCATCATTGCATTTTGGACAAAAATGTGAGGGGTTGTGCTTTGCTGTTGCTATATTTCTTAAGTGATCTGTATCAGCTTAAGTTATGCTTGACTGCACAACATTCTCCTTCCTATGAGCCATCTTTTCCTTGTGTTCTTGTACATATCTTTGTAGATTCAGATATCCAATCTGTGACTGTCCTTTAAATTTATTCTGCTGATTTGCTTCTGCTGATTTGCATCTTCATGCAATGCTTCAGTTTTGTTATATGCTGCCAGCTACTCTTACTTCAAACTCCATTCCAGATGTATCTGTTTGTTTAAAGACTGCCTTTATTAGTGTCCAGAATTTCCCTGTTCTCACATTAAATTCCTGAGTTAATACATAAACTTCTATGATAACAACACCATGGTTGTTTGCCCTATTTCTTTAACAACAATCCAGAGAATGGTTACAGGATCATATGCTTCAATGGGGTGCTCCTGAGAAATGATCTTCATCAAAGAATGATTGTTAATATAGCTCAACAAGGATTTCATCAGGACCCTTTTCACCAATAGCTTCTGCAATAGTGATCAAGAATTACAAGCTCCCCCTAACTGTATGCATCATCTCCTTTTGGTAGAGTCTCCTTATAAAATGCTTCGATTGTCAAAATTTAGGCCAATGACATACGCTGTTGGTTGGAGAGCTCAAGGGACTTTCAGATTGTATTTCCTTCCTTCTCCATACTTGTGTAACTTTCTTTCTTCTTTTGCATGGTTCTAGCTTGTGTAAGAGCCCAAGTTAAGTTACAATCACGTGCCATATATGATATGACCAATGTTTTGACACTTGAAGCATTCTACATTGTTCATGAATAAGAATTCATGATTTCTTCCTGCAAAATTGTTTCTTGGAGGTTGTCGGAAACTATAACATCTATCTCTATGAGATGGTTGGGGACCATATCATCTATCTTTATGATATGCTTTACAGTCTTTTGCCATGTGACCAAAGTTTGAACAAGAATAACAATAACCAAAAAATGAACTTTGGTACCTGGGAGATGGAGGTTTCCTTGATGTACTTCTGAAGCCTTTCTGCCTTGAGATCCTTTGATGATAACCATTGCCTCTCGCATCTTTGACATCATCTACATTTCTTCTTGGAGCAGGATTTGTTCTATTGTAGCCTTGATTTTTCTCCTTGCATTTGCTAGAGTTGGGAGCATCACCATTTCTTTCTGGCTTCTTCACATCTCTTTTGTTTGAAGCATTTTCATTCTTGTTTGAGGATTCACCTGCATATCCGAGACCTGATTTGTCAGATGGACATCTGTGATAGCTGAGCATTTCATCCAAGGCCTGAGAGCTCTTCAAGATTTTGTTCATCCCTTCAATCTTTGTCCTGAGGAAGACAATCTTTCACACTCACTATTCTTCTTAGCAAGTTGTTCCTTAGTTTCTTCCTTGCTACGAGTAGCTTCATCTGCTACTATTTTAAGGGAGATGATATCTGACTTTATTTTAAATATTTCTTCATTCTTTGCTTGACTGCTCTCCATTTTCTTCTCAGCTCCTTGTGCCTATTTCCTGGCTTCTTGTACTGACCAATCTCTTCTTCAAGTTTGTTCAAGCTCTTGTGCCTTTGTTCAAGTTGGCTTGACAAGATATCTTCCTGCTTCTTTGCTTTATTCAGTTGATTTGTCATGGATATGACTTCTTCATGATGGTTTCTTTTACTTTGATCAAATTCCTTCTTAAGCTTGGCAAGCTCTTCATCCCTTTCTTGTACTTGAAGCTTGATGAGGTCAACTTTCTTTCTTGTTTGATCTTGGCGACCAACTGGAGCTATCTTCTTAAGTGCCTCATTTTCCTTTTTCAAATTGTTAATCTCTTCCATGGCAATCATAAGAGCGGGGAGTTCTTCTACAAAGTCTTTTTCATTCTCTTCATCTTCTAGGTCTGCTTTAGTCATTATTCTCATTTTCAGCTTCTATGATGGGTTCAAGATCTCCTTCTTGATTGATAGACATGGTCAGTGCTCCTTTTGAGTGAAGGTCATGAAGTTTGTCCCATATATCCCTTGCTGATGAATATTTTCTTAGATTGTTCTTTACAGAATCAGGTAGCCCATTCAAGATTGCCTTCATTGCTTTTGAATTGTACTTCTTGGATTCTCTATCCATCCTGCTATCATCAATCACTGATTTCCAGATTTCAATGCCCCGAGTCTGTAAGAAATTCCTCAGTGTTGCTTCCCATATATTAAAGTTCCCATTGAGCCTTGGAGCCTCCTCAAATTGATTGTCTTCTATTTTAGTAGTAGAGGGAGACATATCCTTAGGAGGATTGGAGACTTTCTTCCTTGACCTCGCCATTTGTGTTCTAAGGGTCAACCTTCAAGCTGTTAAGATTTGAATGAAGGTACCTGCTCCGATACCAATTGTTGGAAATACTGAGAGGGGGGTGAATCAATATTTCTTTTTCCCACTATTGTTTTACCAGTTAAAACGTATATATTCAGAACACAAAGTGAACAGCAAGAATAAATGCTTTTATTAATATAAACTATGCAGTAACATAGATACAATATATAGATGGTTACAATCAGTTGCCAAGCTCCAACTTGGACTTTGGTGAGGCTTCAACCTCCAGAGCACCAATTCTATTTCGCCAAGACACCAATCTTGGACATAGGAAGACCAACTCCCAAGGATTTCAATCCTTCCTACTTCTGAGGCATCAACCCCAAGGACTCCAATCCTTCTTCCTTCTGAGGCACCAACCTCAATGACTCCCATCCTACTTACTTTTGAGGCACCAGCCTCAAGGACTCTGACCCAATCTTGTCAAGATTCATTTGATAGTAATGTTCTGCTCTCAGAACTCTTCTGTGCTGAGTTCTGTCTATTTACAGCTTCACTGTAGTCTCCAAGCTACAGTATCAATGACAACCAATCTTCTTATGAATTAGTCTTTACAATTCTGCACACTGCCCCCCACATAGTCTCCAATAGCCTTCATGCTCTCTGATAATGTCTTCACACAGCTCTAGTCAATCTACTGTTAGTTGCACTAAGCTCTGCATAAAGAACAACTTCTTGTTTAAGCTTATGTTCTCTGCTGGCTGCTTCTCCCCTTTGACCCTCTGCTGTCCTATTGGCCCTTCGGCCCTCTTTCTGTTTTGCTGGATCCTCTCGCTGCCTTTGTCTCCTCCAACTTATTTTCTACAGCGTTCAACAACCTTCAACAACAAAACCACAACAACAGTAACCACAGTGGTCTGTTTTTACTGTTTTATACATTCCCATGCCTTCGTCCATTTGTTTCCGCTTACGCCGCCTCTTAGACTTCCTCAACGCTCGCTACCATTTCCTCTGTGCTCGCTTGCTTCTTCAGCTTCCCCACTTTCGATTTCATCTATCTATTCGTGCTCTCAGGACACGTTGATTCAATGGCAAGAACTGAGTCATACGCAGAGGACACATATATCAAAATTGTAACAAAGCTCCTGTTTTCTCATGATCACAGGCATGCACAGGGGCTTTACAGTGTAACAGACATGCCACGTCCTATCGCAATCATAATCGCCATGAATCAACCTCCTGAACTGTCAGGAGCGTTATTGTATTGCATTTCTACCTCCAAACCCCGCGCAGGCCAAATATCAGTTACACATGAAATATGAGCAAAAACAGGTGAAAGTGCTAAAGGGCAGACTTCAATATTAATTCATCCGCAACTATACTGTATGGGGTTTGTAGCTTAAATCGCAATCGGCAGTTTGTGAGGTCCTTTATATATTAACGCCCATGACTCCGCCAATGGCCGACGGCCAATCCTCCACTGCTCTGATGAACCGGATGCGATGTAGCATTCAACCATAGTTTATATGCCCGTCGGGTCCGCAACCTTATTGCAACCGGCGATCCTAGTTGGATAACCCTTTGTGTAGCATTGCGATGGGCGGATGCGATATGGTATTAACCATGGTTTATATTCCCGTCGGGTCCGCAACTGTATATTGCAATCAGAGGTTTCGGGTGTGACAGCCCTTTGAGACTAGCTACACAGTGGATGCGATATTACATTAAGGCGGTTTATAATGGAGCCGTGGATCTGCATATATTTATATATATATATATATATATATATATATATATATATATATATAATATATATATATATATATATATATATATATATATATAATATATATATATATTATATATTATATATATATATATATTCTTTTTCGCCTTTTTATAGCCTTTGCACATTTTCCGCTTTTCCATAGCCTTGGCATGTTTATCGATGCTTATTTTTATCAGGCTCATTCTCCACCATAGATTAACTCGCGCTAGATCCAACGACTATCAAAGATTTCGGGTGGACCAATTGCACGGAATATACCCCCCGATAAAGCGGTTTTCTCTCTCCACCCTTGTGCTACGTGTCGCTCGGTTAATGGAATCGGGCGCTCTCCTCTAAATACCACTTACCGCCTAGCTTCCGCTCGAAAACCACTGCCACTGTTACAAATCCGCCTTTTGGAATATAATCATGTGCATTCACTTTGACTCTAACCAGATATTATATACTTTAACTCGTTATATGTGGTTATATACTTTAACCCGATATATACTCCTCCGCTCTTTTCTGGTCTGATATTGTATTTGCCATATATACATAGTTTTTGGCCGCCGTTAGTGTTAATGCCTCCTTTGCTCCTCCGATAGCTCCCGACAGTGTTATCTGTGGATATATGGCTCTTGATAGCTGTTCATGCATATATAGATGGGTTTTGCCTCCGATAGCTTCTCTTCTTTGGCATATATATATGTTATATATTATGGCTCCTTCGTTTGCTCCTCTACGTTGGTAGTGTCTTTCAAAGACCTCCTTGCATATATGAATGCCTCTCTTGCTCTAATATCTTGTGATATGCTTTGATCTGCGTCCTTAGGTAACTCCTCTTTGCTTATGGCTTGGCTATCCTGATGGCCTTGCTCCTGTCTCTTCATGAATCTGCTTTGCATCCCCTTGGCTTCATGTCATCCTCTATTATCCAGAATATTGCCATATTGATATCAATGACAAGCTAGGTCAACATTTTGTTCACTTGCTTCCACAACCCCTTCAACTGTTGCTAAAAATTTGAGAATATGCTCATCATTATTAAACACTTGCTAGAAGGATTCATTGTCAAGTATTGGTGGGCAAAATATCATTTCAAACATGATTGAGTAGTTCCCAAGATAGAGGTGGGGATCTAAAAGATAGATTGATACATCTAAAGAATTTATGTTTTGATTCTCATCCTTATGAATGGATATTATAATGAAAGAATTGAAATTTTGAAAAGTCCCATATATTTTCTCGTAACATTATTAATGACTGGCTTTGAATCACAATCACAATAAGGTCCTAAATATTTATCTCTTGAGCCAAGAGCAAGCCTTGGACTAAGGCTTCATACTTTACCACATTACTAGTCAATTCAAATTCCAACATGAAAGAATGTGAATAGACCTCCCTAGTGGGGTACTTGGAAAACACTTTGGCTCTTGATCCAAACTTAACACATAATCCATTAAAATCCATCCTCTAGAATCCTTGGAAACGTGGATCACTCTTAAGCAGATCACTGCATTAACGTCATCTTTACTTAGGATGGCATGATTTCCTAAAATTGGATCTAGGGCTGGTGGAATATGGGACACTAGTTTGTCTCCCTTGATTTTTTTGAATCAACATCCATCTCTTTTTTCCAATGATTATTAGTTTTAGACTCCATTAGCCCTAGATTCATAAGGCACTAGTCTTATCTTTTGTGTCAATCCTTAAAAGCCTAAATTATTTTTTAATTTGTTTTAGGGTAAATTTAGGGTTTAGTTTCAACAAAATCACTTTCTTTTAGCATTTATTGGCTTAAACATTAATGTCCTATTGTTAGGAATTGTTTAGAATACATTGGATAAAGTAAAAGTTGCATTTTTTGTGAATTTTCCAACCATTAATGAAGGTCAACGACTATGGTTTAAGTGTTGTTATGTGCCTTTTTAAGCACATAAAATTTTCGTAATTTATTCTCTTGTTTACTCATAGTTCAGCCCTTATTTTAGAATTTATCATAATTTGCAAGGGCTAAATTTACCCCTAATATAAGCTATTGCATTGTTGCAAATTCTGATTTAAAGAGCTAATTTATGACAACCAAATGTAATTTCTTGATTGTGTGTGTTTGGGAACCATTTGAGCTTCTTTTAGTTGATCTAAACCTCTAGATTGAGCCACAGGAACTTTTGAACTCAAATCCTGAAGTTACTCGGTAATCCACCCTAAAAACTAATTTCGTATCCTTATCCCTAGGTGGATAACATTGTAGAGCCTAGGGGCACTTAGCTTGAGCTAATTGGGTTATTTGATCCCTAAGATCTACTAGGGAAATCTCCCTTGTGTTGGATTGCATCCATCACTAAAACAAGGGGAGTTGCTACTAAGGTGACTGTGGTGACACTCCCATTGTTGTACTTGATCTAGGTTTCCCACTGAGGCTTTGCACCATGGTGCTAAATTTTGCTATAATAAGTACATCCCTAGGTGCCTGAAATTATTCTATGTAGGTACATTACATCCTTAAAATTTTCCCTTGTTCCAAATGAGGATGTTAATATGCTGCTAGGTCCCTATGGATTTTCGTCCCTCTTTCCTAGTTTTTGGGGAGGATGGTAGTAACTGCTAGTTGACATATCGGCTGGTGCCATAAAGGGACTCAATGGGACTTGATTCTGAGACCTTTGTGAACTTTCACACATCTACCAATCGAGCTAACCCTTGGGGCTATACATTTCCTAAATATATTACTTGCTTAAGAGTAATTAATATTGTTTGTATTTGTAACCATATTATGTAGGGTTGTTATCGTGTTTATTGATACAAGTCATGTCACTTAACAATGAACATACATAGCATACATGCTAGTCTTCTTGACCACATATAATTGTCAATCAAGTCATGATATATTCTTAAATAGTAGTCTTTTAACACCATATTTATATATGGCTAGTCCCATAATGTCAAGTTATCCTTGGTGACCACTGGCAACTTGTTTGGTCTATTACAACTGGTATCAGTGTCAAGTTATCCCACACAATGATGCTAACATTGGCATTGGGTAAAATCAGCAAGGGTCCTAAAAAGCAAATAATTGAAAAATCGGGAAAATATCGATAAAAGTGGACAAACATTGGCAAAATAAAAAATAAAAAAATATAGATATTTTTTTCAAAATTTTTAGCATCTAATGCATCCACAACATCACATAAATGCATTGTCACATAAACATGAAAAGAAAACTAATATATAACATGTATAAGATGTTTAGTGCTACATCGCACATCAACAATGAATCATGTCTTGAATCTTAAGTCCTGACTCAGCCTCAAAATATCAACAAAAAATATAATAAATGTGTCTCATTATCATGAATCATCTATAATGAAATTAGATACATAAACCAGTGATTTCCTTCACCCCCTTTACGGGCAAAGGTAATGGCTTTTCCTCTAGAGGAAGAAGGCCCTGTCACTAGCGTTGGACTTTTCTAGGAGGAGGTAGACTCTAATGGCTTCTATCAGTGAGCATGCTAGGTGGTGTTAAGGAAGGGAAAATTTATCATCCTGATGGCAAAGGGAAATGGTGTCCTCCTCCTTGGCTCAAGCAAAACCGGTCTCCTCATTTGCTCCCAAACCCTTCTCACTTTTGCAAAATGAGAGAAAAAAAATTCACTTAAATTGCCCCGTCCATGGCTCAGCGATTTTTTCCATCGATTCACGATTTTTTTGCCCCAAATATCAACAAATTTTTTGGGCGAAAATGATTGGCGAGTCCAAAAAATCCCGATTTCCGGATTTTTTCACAATAAAATCGCAAGGTTTGCAACAATGACCATTGACAACCAATTTGGTCTTGTACAACTGGTATCAGAGCAGTTGCATAAACCTATTTTGGAGAAATACCTACAAAAAACTGATTCCCACTCTTTCAAGTTGCATGGCTCAAATATCAAAATGATGATTGAAATATTATTAAGTTTGTCCCTGAAATTGGCTTCATGTAGATGTCCGTGTTTGCAATGGATAAGAAGTAGGCAAACTGAGTATTTGCTGAAAGAAGCATTAAGAGAATTAGCTTTAGCTAATTGCAATGCTTTAACAGCAAAGCATTTCCAGGAGGGATGGAAGTTTGGAAAGCTACGAACGTAATAATTAATTTATAACTAGGTACAGGTCAACCCTTGTTTGATTGGTAACCATAAAATATGTTGTTGATTTCTTTTGTAAGGTTACTATAGTTAGTTTAACTATGTGAGGGAGTAGCCTGGTTGGCTCATTATAGTTGGTGAAGTTATGTGATATTGTCAGAGGCCTAAAATTCAATAGTCTATGAGGAGGAACCATCTTAAATAAAAGGACAAGGAGCGTAAATGTCAAAAGACACTATTTTAATAATGATGCGTGATACAGGGTTGATGAATATGTTGATTTTTCTTATAATAGAAACAGATTTTTCTAATCTGATCATTACTTCCAATAAGTAATTGTACATAGAAAAATCTCAACCATCATGCAATAACCGTAGGATCATAAAGAGACAGCCAAACACAATAAGAGACACAAGATTACCCTGGGAAAACCCAACCTTGGGAAAAACCCAGCCAACTTTTCTACTAAGGAGAATTCAACCTTCAGCAAAGTTTACAATATAATTTGTCTAGAAATCTGTGCCAATTTTCCCAGCACTAATACCAGTCAAACCTGGTCAAAGGAGAGAGAATATCAGTCTTCTGTTTTGTTTAGTCAAATCTGGTCAAGTTGAATTTCGGCCCTGTTCTGCTTCTGGTCAACAGTGGTCAAAGAGGCCGAAATTTGGCCCTGCAATTACCTCAGAAAACTCAGTCAAACTGTTACAGTTGACCTGTGGTCAACTCTGGTCAAACAGGTTTGGTCAATGTCCTTATTTCTGCCCAAAGATTTGGCTAACATCCACTGAAAGATGCCCAGAATATTCAGTCTAGTAATCAGTCAGATTTGGTTAAAACAGCCCAGAAAACTCCAAGTCAATATTGGTCAATGAGTCAAAATTCTTCAGATTTTGGTGGTCAACTTCAGGCCTCTCCTGCTCCTTTTTCACGTGTGAACAGATGAGTTTTTGTTCTTCTGTGTGGTCGAATTGATGCCAAGTGTGGAGGTCAAATTGTCTTATATATAGTGGTGAAATGAGTGCCCTTTGGACCAAGGGTCATCTCTAATGGTGGAGCTGACTTAGGCTTCTTGGAGCCTGTATAAACAAATATAAAAATTGAATTTTCCTTTTAATATTTATAATTTCTTTCGCTGATTTTGAAGGCTCCTTAGCATGCGGGAATACCTCCGATGCTACAAAAATCAACAGAATAGGCAGTCAAGAAGACTTTCTTATATAATGTCTTGGAGACATGGACTTAACTACATAATGATTTAAGTATAATTAGTACTAACAGATATTACAGGCATATAAATGCTTTCTGAGGAGTCTTCTTGCATTTACATGTAACTAGTCCCATCCTCGAGTCTGTAGGTAAGAATGAGATCGCTGGTACCTTATCATCCCAAACCAACAATTGTCTGATGAGGAACCCCGGTCAACTATCAGCTCACAAAGTTAGAACAAGTCAGGCGGGGGTGATGTGGCGGAGGGTAAAAACTTCTCCCAACCACTCAAGCTATACCAATTTTCATGGTTGTGTTGGATGTGTACCTTGAAAAAAGATTTTGGGACAACGTTGTGGAGAGGTGTTTGTGTTTAGATAAGAGGTGTCTTTGACAATTTTGAGTTATTAATTTTTTATCATGTTACATTTTCTTGTATTATTTGGATGTTAATTTGTTATTATAGTAGTTTCCCAAGTGGGTCATTAGACTTGATCTTCAGTGTTTCACTATCATTGATTGTTTAAGCTACTTTATTTTGATAGTGTAACATAAACTGTTTTGGCACTAGATTCGGCAACTTCTCTGCAGATAGTGTACACAAGAATCTTATGTACGTTGTTTGGGTCAAGCTACCAATCTATAGCTTTTGAAGTGTTTGCTGAAACGTTTTCCCACTCTTTTATTGTTCTTCGCTTTGGATTTCTAGTAAGTAGTTGCAAGTTTGTTTTTATGTAGCCCATTTTCATCACCTTATTAAACATTATAACGTAATTGAAAATGTTATTGGTTCATTATTTTTAGGTAGTAAGCGGTTTTTAATAAAATACATTTGAGTTCTAGTGATACCATCTATACTGGAACGAATTACTCTCGTTCATCATTTCCCTTGTTGATGTTATTGCAGATCAGTATCTGGTAACAGCGTTGCAGATCATCTGCAGTACTATGGTGTAAGCTTGCAAGCAGAATCATGGGGTTCATGTGGAATTCCCTGGAATTCTCAGATAAACAAGAATGATGAGAAGGTAGAAGTTGAGATTAAATCTTCAGTTGATTCAAGGGCACCTGGCAGTGTGACTGAAGGGAAAATGGAAAATGGACAACACTCTGCTCTTTAGTATTGGAAAGAATTCCATATTCTTTCAATTGTACAGTCTGTAACTTCAATTATTTTCGGTATTGTATTCTTGATGATCTCAAGATTTTAAATATTTGACAGTAACACAATTTGCTTGAGCCAAAAAAAAATCAAGGCTCAACTGTTATCCGTGGCTGATCTCATTTCATGTATAAGTTGTAATTTTGCTTTAAGTGTATATCTATATACCTTTTAAATGCCAAAGCCTTGTGGTTGTTAAAACTGAAGTCACCTGGTAACTTGCCTGAAGTGGAACTGGATAATGAACAGCACTCAGCTCTTTAGTATCTGAAAGAATTCCATGTTCTTTCAGGCTGTAACATGCATCAATTCTTTTTTGGTGATTATATCATTGATAATTTAAGCATTTTATATATTTGACAGCAATGTAAATTTGCTTGAGCCATAAGCTCTACTGCTCAACTGTTGTGTATGGCTGATATCACTTCATATATCAGTTATGATTTTGCCTTTTAATATCTAATACAACTTGACTTAAGTGTCTAATTATATACCTTACAAGTTTCAAATCCAACTGTTTGTTAAAACCAACATGACGGGAACCAGATCATGCCCCATACCAGCAGTCAAACCATCCAAGATCCATGGATTTGCTCATCTTGATTCAATTCTTCAGATTTTGACATTTTTATATTGGATCCATCTCCGAAGTTTGTGGGTGCAGTTCCATTTTGAGGAATTGTTTAGGTAGATGGGGGAATCGGTTCCAATTGGAGGAACCAATCCTCCAAGGGGATTGTTTAGTACCGCTGTTCAAAGAGGAAACTATAAAAAAATTTAACTCTCAAGAGAGTTATGAGAAATATTAGTTTTTAAAAATGCCCTAGGTTAATGAACTTTAGGCGGTTGATATATGGTATATAAATCATATTCTTCTGTATTTGTGGCACTTAAAATGTGGTCGTTGTGTTTTTTGTTTCTAAATTGTTATGTTTTTGCATCTGCTGCATCTCTTGTACCTGGTGACTGTTACCCACCAAAAGGGTAAAACCCTATAGGAGAAACCTTTTTTCCCATTTTTCACATCCAGACGGCTAGCCATGCAGCCCTTGACAGCGACCACTAGCTGATGATGTGCCACTACATCTCCATCTGCTGCATCATCCATATGCTTCTCACGCATTTAGCAATAACACATGGACAAAGGTGGGCTTCCGATCAAAAGGTATTTTATTTATGTTGCAATCAGGCACTTATGCTTGTTTGTACTTGGGCATTTGATATGGATTATGGGGTGACTTGGAAGAAATAAGAGTTTTGATCGTTATCTTGTTCTCTCACCTTAAATGGGGGGTTAATCTTCAATCCTAGCCCAGTGAGACCTCTCATAATGGGCCAAGGGGTACTGCTTTCGAAATCCTGAATGAGATAGCATAGTTCCATCTATCTCTATTCCATACTTACCACTTTCCATTACACATTACAAACCCTTATCTCACATCCATTTTCGGGTTCAACTAATCATTGGTTCTTTAGGATTTGGCACCCATACATCCTCATACCTGGGTAGAGCTCGAAACTTTGCCCTGGGAGGTTGACGCATGTAAAAGAAAAGAAAAGAGCATATCATGGCCACAAATAAAATGAAAAGAATATCAAAGTACCTGGGCAAAAGGCTAGTATGAGCTATACTTGACTCGTTATGGCCATCACCTGGTTCCTGAGCACGTGTTGCTCCATTACATCATAAAAGGAACCTTTACATGTCCCAACCTCGATGAACAATGAAATGACTCATCCTTAAGGGGTAATAAAACTACTATACATCATTCAAGCAAGCTCTACCCCTTTGAGCTATATGAGTAGTAATACAAGGAAAAATCAAGCCAAAGTAAGAGGTGTACAAGAGGGGCGGAAAAACAAACACCGAGTTGGTAACTCATGCATCTATGATTGCTCCCTCCTTACATCTATACACTTAGGATGTGAATCCCTATAATGTTGGTCCCTTTGACCATGGTAATTGGCCATGAAGTCTTCTCCCTTCCGTACCATCATTATTGTTGATTGGCACCTATCAATTGAATGGTGGACTGAGGAAATGTGACTTACCCTTTGGGGCTAGAAACACCTAGTAGGGTTGTTCTTTACCCACTCCTACCTAGGGAGGAAATATCATTGCGAGCTTAAGGCCCTAAATTTGGAAGGGAATCTTTATTTGAAGTGTTAAATAACTGATTACATTCAAACTTGGTTCACTTAGATGCAATAATGATTATTGTCCTTGATCGCTAGTTGTTTTCACTAGAATTTATGTTGTGATTGTCATGTGGTTCAACAACCCATGTCCTAGACATCTTACCCACAGATATCCAAGCCATTAGAGAAGTAGATTGGCACGGACAGGTGGAGCATTGAGAGCCTTGGGTCTCTGAGCAACAGTAGCACATCACATGACCCTGGGCACATATGTAACTGGGACATTTTGCCACTTCGTACTACATTTGATGATTCTTCAGGATGATACGTTTGGACCCAACATGCCCCCAGGCTGACCTTAGCACTATATGAGGGATGGCAGTTGATTCAACGCTGAGATGAGGATGTTCTCACCTTCAAAGACTTAGGAGGGCTAGTAGTATTTGGAAAGCCCTCAATGTTGGAGTAGAGATGGACACTTTTTCACAGTTGGAGACCTAGGAGATCCCTTTGTGATGCATAGGGTGGATTTTGCAGACCGTAGAGAGCCATTGACAGAGATTTGAGGGCCAACCCTCAAAGGATGATTTTTAGGTGCTTCTACATCAGAATTGGCACTCTAGAGCACCAACGCTTAACATTTGGAGCCTCTTCTATGGATGATGTCAGCGTTAAAGGCCTCACGACCCTCACGAGGGCTTTTATTTACTTTTATATCTAAGCTAGTTGGGTTGGCTTGTAATCCAAGGGTTTCAATGTAATATTACTTGTTAGTAGGGGCTTTAGGCTATTAATTATGACTTTTCCTCATATAAATAGAGAGGACTATTTCATTTTCGTCATCTATTGGACTATCTTTGGCCCTCAAAGAGATTTTGGCCTCTTGTTTCTTGGTGAAGATGTGATCTATTGGATTGTTCTTGTTCATTGGTGCTATTCGCTTGATGTTGGAGTTATCTAGATCAATAAAGGATTTTTCATGCATATTGTCTCGGCTAGCTTTGACAACTCGATACAGTTGGATCTTTTATTGGCGAGTGTTCTTGATCTACATGTCCATGATCCAATCAATTGTGGAATGTTCCATGCAATCTAGGTTTAACTTTGTTGGTGTGAGTTGTTCTGCAATGTCTGATGTGTCTAGTAATGGTGGAAAGTATGGTCGAGGTGGTCCACATTGAACACTAGGTGCAGGCCAAGAAATGGTGGAATCCTGAGATCAAAAGCTTTTTCCCCTACAACCTTAATGATGATGTAAGGCCCGTATCGGAGCGGGCGAAGCTTGCAGTGGAGCCCAACGAGGTGCTCCTTCTTCAAACGTAACCACACTTTGTCACCCACCTGGAACTTGTGTGGCACCCGATGTTGATCATGACACTGCTTGTACTTAGCATTGGCTTTGTCCAATATGTCAGGGATTTGCTGGCAGATGCGCTGAATGGGCTCAATGAAGTTGTTAGGCTGTCAACTTCGGGCTGGACATGAGCCGAATCTTCTTGAGTATCTGCAAATGGTATTGCCACATCAATGGGACATAGTTGTTGGAATCCCAACCCCACCTGAAAGGGGCTATGGTCAGTTGAGCTATTGAGAGTTCTGTTGTAGTTGTTGTGCTAGACATAGGGGAAGCTTTCATTCCATGTGCATGGATGCTTCGAGTTGTACATACGCAAAATGTGTACAATCATCTTGTTGACGACCTTTGTTTGGCCATCAGTTTGAGGGTGGAAAGTCGTGGACTTAATGAGCTTGGTTTCCAACATCGACCATAGACCTGACCAAAATGTACTTAGGACCCTGCTATCCCGATCTGAGATAATGGATTGTGGGATCCCAAAATGTACCCAAAGTCGTTCAAAGAAAAGCTTAGCAATGGCTTTTGCTGTGTGATACTCTTCTTGCTGGCCGCCAGAATGGTCATCTTAGAGAATTTGTTGACAACCACGAAAATGTAGTTGTTGCCATGCTTAGTAGAAAAAAGTTTCGACATGTAATCCATGGAGATGGATTTCGAAGGTTGTCTAGGAGTAGGCAGAGGAATATATAGGCCTTGCTTTTGGATGGTTGGTTTGACAATGGCATAGGCAGTGCAGATCTGATGTACTTCCTAACATTCGGCCGAAGGTTCGACCAATAAAAATACTTTTGTAGCACTGCCACTATTTTCTGTACCCCGAAATGTCTAGCGACCCCACTCTAGTGCACCTTCCAAATCATCTTGGCATGCTTGCTTGAAGGAACACGTGTCCCAGGTGGCATAACAGTGCATCCTGGAGGTGAAAATTTGGAACTTGCTTACCTTCTAGGAGTGTCTGGTGTGTGCTGTCGAATTCTAGATCGCTCTTGTAAAGATGTAGCTACCCCGTAGTCTCGTGCCTACAAGAGTCGAGCATAGTGGTCAGCGCCATCATCGGTGGTCGACTGAGGCAGTTTGCAACATTGTTGGTGTTGCCCTTCTTGTACTTAATGTTCAAATAGAACAATCACAGGTATGTGGACCATTTCTGATGGCGATCGTTATGCAACTTCCCTTGTGTCCATATGAATTGCAGGGGTCGGTGATCTGTGTGGATGACCGTTTCCTTCCCCAGAATGTAATGTTTCCATTTTCGGCAGACTTGCACAATGGAATACATCTCTTTGTCATAGGTGGGATACTTTCAAACTGTGTCTGAAAGTGTCTCACTGTGATATGCCATTGGATGCCTCTACTGAGTAAGAACTGCACCAATAGCATAGTCGGAGGCATCTTTCTCGATCTCAAAATGCAGGTCTGGTAATGTGAGCATTGGTGTAGAACAATGATGCTTCAACTCAACAAATGACTTATGTTGGGATTCAGACCAAAAGAACTTTGCTTTTGCTTCGCCCTTGGTGACTTGACTTAAAGCCAAGTGATATGAGAGAACCCCAACACAAACCTGCTATAGAAATTGGCAATACCCAGAAAGCTGCAAAGCTCTATTAGAGTGGTTGGAGTTGGCCAATCCCGAATCATTTGTATCTTGGTTGGGTCCACATGCACACTTTGCTCATCAATGATGTACCCCATATATTGAACCTGAGTCATGCCAACAGTGCATTTCTCCAAATTGGCACACAACTTGTGTTGCTACAGGGTTTGAAGGACTTGTTGAATATGGTGGAGGTGCTCTTCCCAACTCTAGTTGAAGATCAAGATGTCATCTAAATACACCACCACAAATGCATTGGTGAAGGGTCGCAAGATGTTGTCCGTCAATCTCATGAAGGTTGTGGGGGCATTTGTCAACCCGAAAGGCATGACCAACCATTTGAAAAGGCCCTCCTTAGATTTGAAGGCAGTCTTCCACACATCGGAGGGTTCGATAGGCACCTGGTGATAACTAGACTTCAAGTCAATCTTGCTAAAATATTTGCCCTCCTTAAGCTTGTCTAGAAGGTCATAAATCCGTGGGATTGGGTACCTATTCTAGACAATGATCTTGCTCAATGCTCGATAGTCAATACAGAGTCTCCAAGTCCCGTCATTTTTCTGTACCAATACAATCGAGCTCCCAGAGGGTGATGAGCTTGGCCTGATGTGCCCTTTTCACAATAACCCCTGAATCTGCCTCTTGATCTCATCATTCTCTAGAAAAGCGGGTCGATAGATCAGTCCATTAGGTAGCGGCGCGCCCGGGGTCAAGTCGATGGAGTGCTTGACATGATAGTGTAGAGGTACCCCCGTAGGTGAGGCGAAAATATCACTGTACTCCTCCACGACCTTGTCCATCTGCTACTACTGTGCGGAGGAGCCCTGTCTAAAAGCCGTGGCCACAACCTTCTTCTTGCCCTGAGGGTGAATCATAAGGAAAACAAATTTCTTGGTCTAGGAAATGATCTTGTTGCATTGCTTTGCAATGATCAAAGAGATGGCGGTAGGCGGGGCTACCTCCAGTATCCTGTACAATTTATCAGCCAAAGTATAATCACAGTGCGAGGTCTAGACTCATATATAGCATGTCGCTTCCACAAGTATGGTTGTTCTAATAATACATAACAAATTTCAAGAGGAGAAACATCACACAATACCTCATCTGTGAATGGCTTGATGTTGTAGGGAAGACGACACTAGTGGCTGATGTGAAGATTTCGTCCTTGGTGAAGCCACCCGATGACGTACGACTATGGATGTCTTGTAGTCGGTAGGCTCAATCGCTTCATGACCTTTGTTGAAATGAGGTTCTTTTGGCTCCCACTGTTGACAATGAACTGCATCAGAGAACCTTTCACCCACATTTGTGAGTGGAAGAGGTGTTCCCCCTCCTATGGACCTTTAGGCTCATTCTTCCGGATCTTAGTGGTGGTCACGGTGGCACTGGGCTCCGTGTCAATGATTTGCTTCCCTTTGTCATTCTCCTTGTCGGGTTCCGATTCAGAGTCAGAACATGCGTCTGATTTAGAGGCCTTCAGCTCGGCCATCAATGACTATTTGGCTCGACGCCCACTTGTGTTGTGAGTGGAGCTCTTATGGAACTCACACAATTTTCTCGTGTCCTTTGTCTTCATGGTGTTGTTCCTTTCTTGCGGCTTCGACGAGTTGTCTTGGGTCGCCCCACCTTGGCTGTCCTTTGCTCTGTGGTTTGGGGGTGGATTTTCCTTGCTTCAAATTCGCAAATCCAAAGTCTCGTTTCTTCTGTTTAAACTTCTGCTCAATCTTGACAGTGTATCGGTATGTTGTGTCGAGCGATGAGATGTTTAGGAACTCTTTCTCGTCCTAGATGTACTTGTGTAGACAACCGCGATACTTGAGTACCAAATACCACTCAGAATCCTTGATACCTAGCTTCGTGCAAAGGGTATGGAAAACATTTGTAAACTTTGGCACATCTGGTCCCTTCCCTGCCGTAGCGTGGGCCACTTTATGTATTTATCTTCATAGCTCCCGATAGGGTAATATTGTTCCTTGATGGCGTCTCAGAAAGAATTCCAAGTGGGTGCGACTGAAAACAATGAGGATTCCCTCTCGTCCTTTTGTTCACCGTAGGTTTCACACTAGTCCTTGATGTGTAGGGTGGCTTTGAGAAGTGAAAAAGTAATCTTTTCCCGATTCGAAAAGTCATGAACTGAAGAATATTCTTTCAATATATTTAACCATTTATCTATGGCATATGCATCTATCTAGCCCTCAAATATGGGAATATCAAAGTTAACTTATACCTTAAAAGGAGTGGCTGCTAGGTGAAGATGCATTGCCTGTGGGTAGTCGTCAAAGGATCTTGGCAGAGTATCCATCATCGCGTTCCTTTGTCGCTCGGGGGCTTCCTCGAACAATATTTTGAAAGGATCTCTTGCCCTCTCGTCTTTCTTTTCTTTTGCCATGGGAGGTTGTCGGGCTTTGTGAGGTTGGTCTTGCAAAATTTCAACCAGATCGAGGTGTATCTCCTTATACCCTGACCTCATTGGGGATATGCAAAGAAAAACAGAGAAAGAGCAAACCGCTCTGATCCCACTGATCCAGAGTTATGCAGGGATCCAACAAAATACAGAAATACCCATATACATAGAGATGCAACAGAAATAGAACTTCATTTCATTAATATCAAAGAACTGAAATATGCCTACATATAGAAATAAAAATAAACTAGTTGGAGTGATGGTAGCTTATCTCTGAGAAGAGACGTGGAGGCTACATGCCTCTAAACTGTGTTGCAATGAGGCTTAAAGGCATATTTATTATTGGGAAACAATGGAAAACCCTAAACATCCAAAAACTTAACCCTAGGAGATGAAGTGCCAAAGCTGTGGATCCCATTTGGGTAAATTGGTACATCAACTTTTTGGGGTTGTAACTTTGTCATCCGATCTTCATTTGGTTATCATAATACCTCGTTTTGAAGATCTTGAAGAGGAGGTCGAAAACAAACTTGTAAATGAGTTCGGGACTTTTCCGGTCTCTCCGTTTTCCCTAAAACGTCTTTTAGTCCCTCAAAGCGGCTCCAAAAGTTTAGGACCCGAAAAAATTCCCAAAATAGTAAGTTGTGTTACAATCAAGGAAACTGAAAAGAAACAACGGTGGTGGTCCAAGTGGAATAGATAGGTGACCACCAATATCCTCTTGGATCAACATTGTTTTCCAGGCAATATGTTTACCCAATTTGAGTTAGGAGAGAACATTCCTTACAACATTAAAATCCCAACAAAACATGGAAAAAAAATATTTGCCACCAATACATGAGGTGATAAAAAATGTCATGCAATTAATAATGTCATGTTATACAAATTAGATATCACGAAAGAAGAAATTATTGGAAAAAACATTTGGTAGCTTTTCTCATATTTATAATTTGAAGAGTACAAAGGTTTACAAACAACATATGTTACCTGATTTGACTCGGGAGAGAACATTCCTTACAATGTTAAAATCCCTAAGAAAACAAGGAAAATAATTTATTTGTCACATATACATGAGGTGATCACCAACACAGTAGTAATTGTACATATGCATTGTTAAAAGTACAAATTGAAACCTAAAAACAACACATTAACACATTTTTAATTGATCTGTGTCTTCAACAAATGGGTTTTTTAAAATTCATGAATCTTGATCTTGTCTTTCTTCACTAAACCAACTTGCAAGAAAAATTCATCAATCAGAAAAAAAAATAAAATAAAATTGGTAATACTCTTTAAAAACATATAGCAACCATGTTTTGAACTTTAAAAGAAGTTACATATATGCATGGTTAGGAAATTACATTGATAAGGCACTGAGAAAAGTTCTTCCTTTAATCACCTTGAAGCTGGATAACCTAAAAAACAAGTAAACTTGTATGAGGAACAAAACCAAAAATATCTTCCAAAATCCCTAATTGAAATGGATCATAAGTTGACATGTGCAATACCTACCCTAGCTCTAGATCATGCACAATAGTACCATTGCAATGGAACTCTTTCTTGAAATCTTTGAGAATCTTATTATAATTGTAATCCTTTTGAAGCCATTGAATTGTAGTCATGCACTTTATTCCATTCCTCTATTGTATACGAACATGTATATAATCCTTTATACCCAATCCAACATCTTCCGCTTTTGAATCCTTGAATGGGTCTGTGACAGGGAAAAGGGAATAAGGCTTCAAAATGTCATTAAGGGAGTGGCAACGAGCTTTTAATTGACAAATATTATATGATTGTCTTAAGAATTTCCTTTTTCACAATCAACATAAAATCTGGAACCCAAAATAAATTTTAGCATAACAATATTCCAGACCTCAAGCAAGAGATGTCTCCTTGAACATGGATCGTTTCACATCTGATAATAAAATGGGCCTTAAAGAACAAGGTTTAGATGAATTCGAAAAATTCAAGGGAGATATCTCATCTAACTAAAATAAGAATTAGTGTATAGCCAAATCTAGTCATAAAAAAAACAAAGTTTTCAAACTATGAAATAACAATTTGTGCAAACAAACATGATCAAAAAATCCAAAGAAAAATGCAAAGCTAATGAGGTGGATAGAGAATTAACCTTTCAACCAAGCCTCAATTTTCTTAGTGAATTGCACCACCTCTATAGCACGATTCAAAGGAATCAGACCGAGCTGAAACCCCCATCAAATTTCATAGAATATTTACCTACTAGGCTTTCCATGCAAGTTGTGATGGAAGTTGATCATGTTTCTCCAAGCATTTCACACAAAAATTTAGAGATATTCCACTCTTATTGGCCAAAAGGTGTCATATAATACTGAATGTAATCATATCCCATGAATTCATACAACACACAAACCCTTACAGTGAAGTTAGATGTGACAGGGAAATAAACCCTAATTTAATCTCTATTCACAATTTTTAAACAAAAGATTATAACTAGAATAAAAGTTATGGGGCATAGAATCTTGTCTGAAAAATAAAGATTGCCAAAAAGGACCACACATAATGAAACTTACTATATCCATACCCAAATAAAGTTAAGGCATCGGTGATAATTATGATATTGGGATGGTGAAGTTGAGAGGTCAAACATAACCCAATGCTTTACGAACCCATGTTAACCTGGATTGGGAGGTCTGTACCATCCACTTACAAGAATTTCATCATGAATATTAACATTTACAATTTCAATCATAGCAATCTCATTGACCCAAAGAAGTCATGAAATTTCCCTTCACAAAATGAACCAAGAAAGCTCCCACGATGATGAGAATAAAAGGACAACACATCCTTGCCACAAAGGGAAAGAAAACCCTAACCCTTCCTAAGAGGAGGTTTGGTTTGCACATCTTGATTGTTGAATAACCTATAGAACCTCTAAACTTAGGGCAACCAATACACATCTTAAGAACTAGCCAATAAACCCACAATTCAGAAAATATAATTAATCGATAGCTAAATCAACAAGGAGGAGGTCCATAAACTTACCAAAGGTGGGGATTTAGATGTCTTGATCTGACATGAACATTCTTTGTTTCATACTCAAGACCGTTGGGATTCAAAGCAGACACACAAATACTCTACAATGCTTCACAAAACGCAAGAAAAAAAACTTTGATGGGTTTAAAATGCAAGGGAAAGGGAAATATATAGGGAGGAAGCAAGATTATTCCTAATCTGATTGCATAATTATATATGTTAAAAAATTGAACAGCTCAAATAGACCCTTTGGAGTGGAATTTTCGTGTTAAGACTTTTCTTCGTGTACCAACTGACTCTTCTCTTCTAGCATATTCCACAATTTGCCATAGAAATCTTTATTGACAACAATTATTTTGAGAATATGATAGGTCACCTGCACAATCAGATTCGTGGAAGTGTGGAGGTATAAAGAATATGGTGACCTGTCAGGGCATTCCAATGAAGTGTTGGTCGCTTCTAGAGAGAGCCAATGGAACCGGTGGTTTCTTGCGCATTAGCAGTCACATCAAAGTGGCACCCATTGAGGTCCATTAACTATTATTATATCAAAACACTCAGAATTATATCACAACAACAAGGATATGAGTAGTCCAATTCATGTAATTAAATTCCATAATTCGTACCATTCAAATGTAATGATATAAACCCACTAATCATTTCTACTATTCATAGTTTCTTTGTCTTTGTATCTTCAGTTGTTTGCATAAAGATCATTGCTCATTTGAGTTTCATATCTAACTATTGTCACAATCTAAATTCATGTGTGTACCTTCTAATTTTGAGAATGCACAATTGTCAATGACATAAATTGAAATAAATCACTACTAATCCTATTCAGAATGATCTCTAACTGCCATGTTTGCAAACAAAATACTTTAATACCTAACAAAAATGCAATTATTGATCAAAACTAAAACTTTTAACATGACTAGTGTGAAAAACTTAAATGTTACACTATCATGTATGGTGTCTACTAACCGTATAGATCTATTTCATAACTCTTCTACTTGAACTTTCAAGACCTTACTCTGAACAAAGCTCGGTCAGATAAGTCCTTTCAAAACCTTTCTCTATAATGAAGGTAAGACTAGGACCTTATCTCAGCTGTCTGTGGTGACAAAATATTTCATTTCCACTAATTGTGTATCCACATTGAAAGTAATTTACCTAACCAGATCTCGTCCAGTGAACATCACCATGGTTTTGCATCCAAATATAGTGAAATTTTGGCATTGGGTCATGCAATGTCTGCAATTGATGCCTCCACAAACACTAATCTATGATACCAGCTTGGAAAAATGTTATTCTGCTAAACCAAATACTCTTATGATCTCTTCGTGATAAAGGGTCCTCTTTTAATTTTTTACAAGGAAACTGTGTACAATATATATGGAAGTTTCACCATTTACAATGAGACATTATCTGTGACTCCAAATGTCACTATGAAAGCATTTTATGCTTCTCCTGCAACTGACCTAACATGTTTAAATCAAAATAACCTTTAGCTCCCTGGCCTTTCATGCCCTCTAGTACTCGGGGCCTTATTTTCTCATACAAGGAATAAGCCTCTAAACCTAGCTTCTCTATAGGGTAAGAATTGGTCAGAGCCCTCATTGCCTTTGTTCCAAGAATCCACATTTTATCAGTTTCGATATACCAACAAAATATGAGGCCAAATCTAATTTGAGAAAACATAGAGGTTGAGATCGCATTAAACAAAGAGAGTTTTTTTAAAGGAAAACCATTACATTTTGGGTTGAATTTTATGTTGTCTTCTTTAAATTGTTGAAAGTACACAACCCTCACAAAATAGATAAACCACAAATGATGAAGCCAAATAGGAGAAAAACTAAACCCAAATTATCAATCCCTCCTTATAATCACGAGATTGAATTCAGGCAACCCTAGCGGGGAATTAATCCTCCATGCATTAATTTACTTATTAAACAAATCCTAGAGGAGGACTAAAACTCGTACCTTTGGCTTGATCATAGTAAGGCCCAAATGCTTTGTGAAGGCATGGCACTACAAAAGTCGGAGGTATAGGCTTGTTATTCTGCAGAGCAAGGCAGGTCCCTTCTTTGGTGGTTTGTCCAACAATCTTCATGCCAAAGACATCAAATTTCGGTTTCTTCTGTTGCAGTTGTTTCATCTTTCGCTTCTTGTCCTTATCCTCATAGACAACAAGTCTATGTCCTTTGGAATGAGCTAGCATTCCAACAATGGCCTTCCCAAAGCTAAGCCCTTCCTCATATGAATAAACCTCTCTTTTTGCCACCATCGCCACCCATAGTGTAAGCACAAGCGGTTTGTTTATCTGTATTCTCTCCACTTCATCTTCTTCCTTTTTTGTTTCAATGGACTCACTCACACTCTCGTTTTCCACCTGTTTCTCTACATCCTCCATGACTTTCCTTTTCCGTCCTCGGCCTCTACTTGTCATTGTGATAAGAAAGAAGAAGAAATATATGTTTTCTCTTCACAGATCTGAATAATCCCCACAACTTTCAAATTTGGGTTGAGGCCAAAGTAGAGAGGATATTTCAAGTTGTGGGAAATTTGGGAGAATTGTGTATACACTTGTCCTAAGAAATCTTGGAAGAGATCATAATTGGGAAATCGTAACAACAAGATTGGTTAAAAAATAACAAGTGGTCAAAAACACTCCACCGAAGTCACGAGGTATATTATCAAAAATTAACAAGCCAACGAGAATTCGTTGCGGACAAGCACTTCGACTTTTTGAAACTCGTCGGAGGCAAAGAGGGGAAGCATGACATAAGACTCGATGTGTTGAAAACTGTAACTAGGCTTGGTATTCATAAATGTATTTGAGTCTTTATGTAATGTACTTGTCAAAATGATTAAAAAGAAAATTTTAATTATTATCACAATGACTTATTAAAGTATGGGTTTAATGCTTGGGTCATCATGTTTTAGGTCAAAGTCTCCATTGAGGACTTCTAGGACTTATTCTAAGTCATTAGAGTCATCGTCCATTTAAAGAGACCCTTCTTGGGATTTTGGATCATGTAAAAATATTTATTATTGAGTCAAATTAGGTATTTGACACCTCCATACCAAGTCGGCCTCAAGGAGATCAAGTCAGCCTCAAACAGGGCAATTCGACCTCACCTCAAGCCTATATATACAAGGAGATCGAATTCATTTGGCACACTCTCTTGTTAGAGAATCTAGGGCAAAGTAGTGTTGTGATGATTCTCTGTGACTTGATAAAAATTGTGAAGTCTTTTTACTTTTTTTATTAGCTTATACTTCTTCTTCTTCTTATTATTAGTGCATATGTGTGTGCTTCATCAAACTGCTACCAAAACAAAATAACAACACAAAATTTGGCTCTCTGCCAGGGACAAACCCTCTCCACTCTTGAGAGGAAAACCCTTTGTAATATTTCTCTTATTGAAGCTTCTTATTTGAACAACTGCCAAACCCTAGACCCTTGACTAGGATATCCTCCAAGCATAAGTCAAATCCTTCCTTCTTTTGCATTGTCACTTCTGGCACATCTTTCGACACTTTGTCTTCCAACACTTCGTCTTCCAAGTAGAGTCTTTTTCACCTTAGAGAGATGGAATCCTTCACTAGGTTTGTGAGCCCTTGGAGGCTTGATCTCTTATCCAAAAAAAATACTTTTTAACTTGTTGTCATACCCCTGTTGTACCTGACACTTGTGACTATCTCTAGCCCTAGAAACAATCATCTTCTTCCTCGGTTTCCTTCGTTTGTGAGGGTATCTCCTTCGCTCTAGAGGGAGGCATTTTAGACCTTAAATTCCACCCCAAACAATGATGATAATTGGATTGTTCTTCTCTACTGCTATGGTCGCAGTTAAACCTTCATTCCTCCGCACGTGTGACAGTTTGAACCCTATAGACAGTTCCCTAGACCTTCATTGTTCTTCCTCCTTGCTTCACTGTCCTAACAAACCCTTTACCTTGGCTTATTTTCATCCTTCTTATCTCCTCTTGCTTACGGATTTCAGAGCTTGTGTTATATGTTGAATGATGAGTGGACAACCTCTATAGATAGAGGTTTGTCCCTTCTCTTCCAGCCGACATGACTGTCCTTAAAGCCGACTTGATAGTTTGCTTCATAGTTCATTTTTATTCACCTTTTTGTTGTTTGTAGACCACGGTGATGCTAGGAGACGATTTGACCATGCTTGGAGGTGTTCCCTTGACCTTGTATGATGTCATACATGATGTAACATGCCCTCAAAGGGTCTCATCATAATTACATTTTGACTTTGACTCTCTAGAAACACTTCAAAATGTGCTTGACCTATTTTCAATGAGCAAGAAACTCATTGACAAATAATACAAAAATAATTTCTGTTTTCTTGAATAAATACAAATATCAAAATTACATTTATGAAGACCTAGCCTAGTTACATTTCCTTCAACTCTCCCTCTTAACTAGGGAGGTATTTATACAATATTACAAGGTGTTTGGCAATTTTCAATCTTGAAGAATTCACATAAGAGAAATCGAATTTGCAACCCATCTGTTATAGCATCATATTCATCAGCATTGTTATAGTGGAAGGCCTTGACTAACAACTCCATCTCTTTATGAGACCATGAGCTACAATGTTGGTCAGATCAATGATTTATAGACACCTTTGTCATTGTCTCTCAAGGTATATACCTGGCACGCGGGTGTTCACCGAGTATGACCTTCTAGGACTATTCTTATCTTGGGTTCCCAGACCTTAAAGAATATTGGTCCTCTTGCCTACTCTTGTCTTGGATGCCCTACACATCCTCAAAGAGTATTGGATGCCAGATGATTACCTAATCCTCCCATTCTTTCTTCCCAAGTGAAGACAAGAATGTTGTGTCTATTTTGTGTCTACATTTCCATTCATGGCCTTCATCTAGACTTACGACTATTAGTCATGGTCTAGTGCATGACCCATGAAATGGAAAACACAATTGTCACTCCTTTGTAATCAGGGGTGATTCAAAAACTCCCTTTTGATCAAGGACTTGTCATAGCTCCCTCTTGACTGGGGACTCTTTCCTTCATCAACAACTTCTTCTTCGTGGGTCCTTCAACTGCTTGATCTTCTTCCTTTCTTGATGTCATGAACTTATTCTTGGTAGGGAACCATCCGATCACTTTCCTTCTAGGTTTGTCATGTCATTGCTTCATGGAAAGTGACTATCAATTTTTTCTTGTCATCTTGGCTACTCCTTTGTCATCTTGTCCATGCTTTGGAATAATCTCCTCATGGATGCTTTATAGTACTTGCTAGGTTACATGCTTTGACCTGGTAGCCCATTATGACTTCATTCTGATATTGTTCAACGTTGCTTTTTCTTTTTTTGGATGGATTCTTCATCATGACATCTTTGTATAGTAGAATCAATTATCTGCACCTTTTGTATCTCCAAGGCCTTCAAAGGTGTCAAGGTTCCTTTCTTCTTTTATTAGAGTTGTCCTGTCGTCTTTCGGGAGATGTATTTTCAAGGCATTTTGTCAGATAGTGATCCTCGGTGAACATGGTGTTTCTTCACATGCTTGATATCTTTCTTCATTTGCTTCTCCTAAGATAGATAGGTCAACCATCTAATTCTTCTTGTGAGAGCATTCCTTCATTGCTTGCTTTCTGGACTTGTCAGCATTTCTTCTTGCTTCTTAGTAAAAAATCTTATGCTCCTTATGTGAGAATATTCTTTTGTTGAAATTCATTGCATTGTAGTGCATGCCTTTGAGCATGTCCTTGGTGAAAGAGATTCTTTCATGCTTGATCATGTTATATAACTATACCCATGACTCAATAATATACAAATGATAACATGACTTAAACTTTGATGCATACATACCTCATCTTGATTCTACTTTGATCATCCTTTGGTGTGGCTCTTCTTGCTTCATCTTAGCCTACCTGCATATCATCTTTTTTCTTGAATCCCATGAATGGGATTCCCAATGAGACATTTGTCTTGGTTCACGAACCTTCTTTTGAAGATTCTGTCATAGGATCTTAAAGATCCTTGCCTTGCAAATGTTTCCTTCCTTTGATGATTTAGGTCTTCTAAGATTCTTATTATGATCAAGTTTTCTTTCATCATGTATGAGGTCCTATACTAGGCATGCTCCTTTTACGCGAATATCTTGAGCTATGTTTGCCATGCTCCTATATTCTAGAAGATATTTCTACTTATGCATTTTTGTTCTTCTCATAAATGCTACATCTACATGAGTGTCTAGAACTCTATGTACATCATACTGCTAGATTCTAGAGGGTGATTCTAGCCATGCAATTTAATTTATTCCTACATGCTCCTATTCTACTCAAAACTTTGAAAGAAGTCTAGAAGAAAAGATTTTGACCTAGTCATAGTAGAGATCCGGAGGATCTTCCTTCTTTTGCTTCTTTCCTTCTTCTTTCATCTCTTGAGTTATGTGAGCTTCTTCCCTCTTCCTTTTGTTATTGTTGTCCTTCTTAAGCTTAGGACAATTTCTTTTGTAGTGTCCATATTCTTGGCATCCAAAACATTGGATCTTGGACACATCTTTGTTGTTTGTTCTTCATGGACTAAACTTGCCAAATTTACCCTTTCTTTTGGCCATGGTAGCAAATGCTTGCTCCTTTGATCCCACATCTTCTTTTGCCTTAAGTCTACTTTCCTCTGTTCTGCATAGAGACCACATTTCACCGAGAGTGGTTGCTTCCTTTTTGGCATATATGCTTGATGTGAAGTTTCCCCACTCCTCAGGCAGAGCATTGAGTACAATAGTTGTCATTTCTTCGTCAAACATGACTTTCCCAAGCTCTTGAAGTTGATCTCTCATTTCAGATATTTTCATGAAGTAGGGAGCTATTCCTTCCTTTGTTATCTTCATCTTGTATAATTCATTCCTCAGAGATATTACTTCTCCGGTTGTGGATACCGATAATAGCTCTACTAGTTTATCATAAATTTATTCTGATGTCTCAAAATTGGAGACATAAGGAATGATAGAGTCTTTGATTGATTATATCATAATCCTTTGAGCTCTTATCTCATCCTTATTGTATTTGGATAAGGCTTAACTTTGTTCCTTAGCAGGGATAGTGATATTCCCTTTGACATGCTCTAGGAATTCATTCTCCTTGAGTAGTAGATCAGTCCTCTTCTTCCAAGCAAGAAAGTTATTGGTCCCTACCAATTTATTGCTTTCCTTGCAAAAAGACATTGATGTATATTCAGAAGGGGACATGTACTTACTTGATATATTTTGAGATGTAATGGAATTGCTTCATCCTTGAAGGCTTGGTTGCTTGTCTTCCCTAGATCTTAATGCTCTTCAAGTTTCCTTCGATGAGATTTTCTTGATGACTTGTAGCTTGCTCCAATATGCTCTTCTTTGTAGATGCCTTAATGCAAGGCTCTTCTTCTAGGTTTGTAGACTTCCTTGGTGAATGATGGATTATAGACACTTTTTTACCTTGAAGTGATTGAGACTTCTAGGCTTGATGATTCAACTTTGTAGATGCTTACCCTTGATGAGTGTTCTTGAGTTTCCCTTTCCTTGATGTGTCACCTTAGCTCTAATACCATGTTAGAGAATCTAGGGAAAAGTAGTGTTGTGATGATTCCCTATGACTTGATAACAATTTGTGAAGTCTTTTTACTTTTCTTATTAGCTTATACTTCTTCTTCTTATTATTAGTGCATATGTGTTTTCTTCATCAAACTTCTACCAAAACAAAATAACAAGAACACCAAATTTGGCTCCCTTCCAGGGACAAACCATCTCCACTCTTGAGAGGAAATCCCTTTGTAAGATTTCTCTTATTTAAGCTTCTTATTTAAACAACCGCCAAACCCTAGACCCTTGACTAAGATATCCTCCAAGCATAAGTCAAATCCTTCCTTCTTCTGCATTGTCACTTTCGACACATCTTCTGACACTTCTTCCAGCACTTTGTCTTCCAAGTAGAGTCTTTTTCACCTTAGAGAGATGGACTCCTTCACTAGGCGTGTGAGCCCTTGGAGGCTTGATCTCTTATCCAAACAAAACATTGTTTAGGTTGTTGTCATACCCCTGTTGTACCTCGTACGTGTGACTGTTTCTAGCCCTAGAAACAATCCTCTTCTTCCTCGACTTCCTTCGTTTGTGAGCATATCTCCTTTGCTCTAGAAGGAGGCCTTGTAGACCTTAAATTCCACCTGAAACAGTGATGATACTTGGACTGTTCTTCTTTGCTAATATGGCTGCAGTTAAACCTTTATTCCTACGCACATGTGACTGTTTTCACCCTATAGACAGTCCCCTAGACCTTCGTTGTTCTTCTTACTTGCTTCGTTGTCCTAACAGACCCTTTACCTTGGCTTATCTTCATCCTTCTTATCTCCTCTTGCTTGCGGATTTCAAAGCTTGTGTTATACGTTGAATGAGGAGTGGACAACCTCTATAAATAGAGGTATGTCCCTCCTCTTCTAGTGGACATGACTGTCCTTAAATCCGACGTGACAATTTGCTTCATAATTCAATTTTATTCATTGTTTTGTTGTTTGTAGACCACGATGATGCTAGGAGAGGATTTGACCATGCTTGGAGGTGTTACCTTGACCTTGTATGATGTCATACATGATGTAACATGCCCTCGAAGGGTCTTATCATAATTACATTTTGACTTTGACTCTCTAGAAGCACTTCAAAATGTGCTTGACCTATTTTCAATGAGAAAGAAACTCATTGACAAATAATACAAAAATAATTTCTCTTTTCTTGAATAAGTACAAATATCAAAATTACATTTATGAAGACCTAGCCTAGTTACATTTTCTTCAACATCTCTCACTCACTCATAAGTTTGATATACATAAGAAAGAGCTGGAAAAGTGCGAAGAAGGAAGAGGAGGTTGGAAGAAGTGAAAAGTTGGAGAAAGAGGAAGGAAAGAGAAAATCAAAGTTTTGGGCTATCTCTTTATCTCTCTCTCTCTCATTTTGGTTTCTCTGGGAGATCAAAGTTTTTCTTGTCTAGTTGAAGTTGTTGCTGCTGCCATCTGTTGGGTCGAAGTGTTTTTTCTTCAAGGTCGAAATTCTGAGTCGAAGTTGTTGGAAGAGGACGCTGACTTGGTGGTTGGAGGAGGTTTGTGTCTAGGTTGAAGAGCCTCAAGAAAACTACTGAAGGAAGATATTTTGACTGGGTTTTCCACTAGATAGGGGTTTTTCCTTGGCATAATGCCTACATCTTATGTCTTGTGTTTTTGTGATCTTCATACACACATAATTTGGTAATTCATTACAGAACTTTTGAGGTCTAAAATGGGCCTCCTAAGAAAAATGTACAACCAAAATAAACTTTATAAGAACCAATAAGATTCACGATGATGATATCAACCATGGGGGATGATTCACCATTTTTTAGGTAAAAAAGTAAAAAGATTAAAAAATAATAAAATAATAAAACTATTATTTATTTATAAAATAATAAAATTATTTTTTTTTTTTTAACTTATCTCCTTAAGTTTTTACTCAAATTTCGAGAGGTAGTTCCCATTGGATGCAAAATTTAATTGCTCGTCCAAAGAGTACCCATGTTGCATACTTTCGATAGACCCCGCTACACGAAAAAATGAGAAATACATGAAAAAATGTGATCACAATAACATTTTTCATGTATTTCTCATTTTTAGTGTAGTAGGGTCCATCGAAAGTATGTAACATGGGTACTCCTTGGATGTGGAATCAAAATATGCATCTAACAAGTATTCCCACTCGAAAATTGAGTAAACCCATAGAGAGATAACTTGAAAATACAATTTAAAAAAACTAGTTTTTTTCCCTTTAAATTTTGATGACGTGATCTAATCTTATTTTATTATTTCTACTATTATTTTATAATTTCCTTAGGAGGCCCATTTGAGACCCCAAAATTCCCCTAATGGCTTGATGAAGGATAATATCAAAAATAAGTAAAATAAGCCAACATAATTCACAAGTAAATATCAAGAAAGAGAAATCTAACCCTAATTATACTAGCATTGATTTCTCAACACCGTGGAAGGGTAGTTTCTAGGGTCGATGCCCGGTATCGTTGGATATGTCTTGGTCACCACGTTGTTCTTTTAGTCCATAATAATGGAGTCTTGGTTCACTAATATGAACAGGTTCCCATTCAAGCATAGGTGAAAATATGGGTACATATTGTTCTCCACTTACGCGCTGGTTCACATATGAGTTTCCTACTCTCTTCGAGTTTAATGAAGGTGACAATGTTGAGATTCACGACATGTGTTGAGGACGACGAATCTAAATAGTGTCACTAACAAGAACCTCATAATATAATTCCTATCGACACAATAAAGTAGTTATATGAATAACTTTGATTTTGAAGTAAAGGAATAAGGGTTATAATATTAATATTGTCAAAGTTAAAGAAATATAATAATATAAAAATATTTTTATTATTTAATGACAAAATCTTAAAATTACAATAAACATAATAATAATTGGGATGATATATATAATATATATATATATATATATGTTTGTTATAATTGAATGTGAATGAGAGTGAGAAGTTAGAAATTACTTAAAAATTAATAAAATTCAGTATTGTAAATACCTTGGTCACCCAAGACTTAAAAATTTCTAATGAAAACCACTTCAAGGAAGAAAAAGCCCACCTTTTTGAGAATTTCATGAATAATGGTTACAAGAAACACTAATACCTCAGAGCTTTTCAAAAATCCATTTAGGGTCTTAGATTGAAGAGTGGCCCTAACAATCTTGTTTCAAGTGTTCAAATTCCTTTTATCCAAAGAACCACTAACATGATTGCTTGCATATTAATGAAGAATAAGGTTTCTGCTACCTTCAAGCCCCTAAACATTATTCGTAGTACCCTTATATTTGCCAAGGATCTGGTTGGCGCTTCAAGTCGAAAAGGCTTCTACTTAATCATGTGATCCTATGGGGCTCCCTACGTTGGTGAAACTTGTTGTTCCATTAGAACAAGAATTCAAGAACACATGGCTAACATCAAGCATGGTCAATCTCATATTTCATCCATCGCAGAGCACTCAAAAAAGACTAAACATCACATTTACATTGAAAACTCCAAAGTCCTAGCTAAGATTGGACACTATCATCATAAAAAAATGAGAGAGACAATTGATATTGGGGAATGAACAAGCAATCTAAACAGGGATGATGGTTGGAAAATAAAAAAGAACTGGATTTGCACACTTTCATCGAATATTGCTTCTTCCTAAATCTTCTTATGTTTCTGGTTTCACTCTCTTCGCCTTTTCTTTCTGAATTCATTTTTATTGCCTTTATTTTTGTCATCTGCCTTTTTTATATAATTAAACACAAATAAATAAATAAATATTACTATTGTTAATTATAGTAAATCTTATATTTTAATATTTTTTTAAAATATTTCTAACCTATTAATTTCCATTGTCTTTATTTTTCAATAGGAATATGATAATTTAATTCACACATATATATATATATATATTAATTTTAAGTTATTACATTAATCAACGTAAATAATATTTATGTTATTATCAAGATTATATATATTTTTACTTTGACGTAATTAATATAAACCTTATTCTTTTATTATTCATCAAGGTCATCCTATAATTAGTTTTATTTATACTTTATTATAATGTTTTGTTTTAAAGATTATTTTATAGTTTTATAGCTTTAATCTTTTTATTTTTATTGAATTAATAATTTTATTTTTTGGTAAATATATGACTAATATTAATTATTATTCATTAGTATAATTATTTTTGCTTATTTTTAGATTTTTTTTTTTAATATTTTGATAATTTGATTTCTTGTTTATTTATATTGTTAAATCATATCAGATTTCTCATATTTGTCTTGATGATAAGTCACACTTGCGAGCTTGAAACATTGACTCAAATATCAATTTGTGATGGTCCATAAGAAACAAATCAATGAGGGGTATTAGTGTTATTATTTTCCAACATATTGTTTTCTTCATTACACTTTTTTCATGCATACAACTTGAATTGGTTGTAAGCTCATATAGAATCTCTTATCTACCCAGGTGTGATAGTTGTCCATTGGACATCTTCTATTGCTATATATAGAAAAACACTCTTGTGTGTTTTCCATATAGCAAACCTAATAGATTAAATACACCCTCTTTGTAGATGGTTCATTTTGGTTTTGCAGTGGTTCTTGGTTCTTGGATATTGTTTTAAGCATTTTCAATAGTTTTAAAACACCTCTCCTTATCTAGCCTTATAATTCATTGTTATTTATTTGTTGGAGAGACATTACTTGATGATCTCCACATTGTATAATTTCTTCATTTTCTAGGAAAATTTCAAAGCATAACATTTTCCAATCATTATGAAAAGATTCTAATGAGCTAAAATGCCTTGCATTTGGCATTTGGAGATAATGCAACAACATTAACAAGCTTTAAATCGATAAACAAGGAAAAACAACATCATTTAAAAACCATTAGAATATGCAATAAAAATATTGAGAGACCATTGTTGTAACCCATAAAGTGAAATCCATAACGATAGTGAGCATTACTACTCCAAAATACCATGGTTTGTTATCATTACAACTACAATACTACATCATCCATGAGTTTTGATTCTAATATATTATTTATGTTACTTCCATTTCATAAATTTGTATCTCACTACATCTATCTCAACCGTTAAAGGTTTTGATGTCAATTTAGGTAAAAAATTTGGATGTATATAGCTCTCCCTTAATAAAGAGGATGCCAACATAAATTATAACATAACCATTGAAAAGGTCTTGATATCAATTTAGGTTAAAAAAATTGGAGGGTATATAGCTCTCCCTTAATAAAGAGGATGTTGACATAAATTGCAACACCTTTACTTTGCATGGTCAACCTTAATGAAGCTATTGTCGCATATTTATAGTTGCATATTCAAATTTGACATAAATAAATGACACATATTTAAGAAATAAAATTTTGAGGGAGTTAAATTGTTGATGATGGTAAGACATATCAAACCCCAGTTGTATATTAACTTTCAACCTCAATTATTTCTCTCTTTATAGGCTTAATTGTTATGAATTCAAAAACATCCCAATGTTATCTATATCTCTTGTGTTGAGATTCAAAAAGCTTTGAAAAGTTAGCTCTATATTTTTACAATCTCACATACCAAAAATATTCTAAAAGTTATGTCTATCTCTTCTATCTTTAATATAAAATGAATTAATATGACAAATAGCATAATTAATAATCTCTCATTAAATAAGTGTAATATGCAACGTTGTTGCTTAGTACCTTATGAAAAAAGTAAGAAGTTATTGTAACTAAGATAAAACAAATACTACTATATTTAAAAAACAAATAGGCTATAAATAGGAAAAAATAATATTATTATTTTTTAAACTTATTGGTGTCATAAAGATACTTGATGCCTCGAGGAAAGATTGAAATTGTTTACAGATTGTTGATTACTTATAGATTAAGGGTTGTCCTAATTGCCAATGCCACCAATTCACACATAAAATAATGTTTAATGAGATTAAATTTGGTTGATAGAAATTTTTTTTTTCCACTTTAATAATTATTTTAATTTTTCATCGAGAGTGTGTTGGGTGAATGGTGAATAAATATGGTGGCCCAAAAAGGGTTTATGATACATGGCCTATCACATTAAATTTTTTCTTGCTTTTGAAAATAGATTTGCTCGATGATTGGTGAATAATATAATGTGATGATACAAGATAAAATATTTATGATGCATTACTTATTATATTATAAGTTTTTTCAAAGTTAAAATTATATTTTAATTGCATGTTTTTTGTTGATGTGAAAATATCTCTCTTTGTTCTAGCACTATATATGCAACCATGGTTCGTGGTCAGTGAGGAGCCGCTACATCCACAAGTAGTAATACACACAGATCCATTAAAGGTGGCCTACATAGATCCATCAAAGGTGGCCTAATATATCAGGCCTAACCCTAAGGGCTTTGAGGAGATTTGACTTCGTGACCTCCCAATAGGCAAGGTACTTGACAACGAGGGCTCGACTAATTGAGCTATCCCTTGGGTTTTTTATTTTATTTATTTATTTATTTTTTAATATCTAAGGCAACCACAAGAAATATTCCACCAAAGGTGGCCTAATATATCGGGCCTAACCCCAAGGACATCCAGGAGATTTGACCTTGTGACCTCCCAATAGGCAAGGTACTTAGCAAGGAGGGCTTGACCAATTGAGATATCCCTTGGGGCTTATGATTTGGTGAATTGAATTAACCTTTTATGATATATATAAAAGAAGGAACCTAAACAATTACTTCAAATTATTTAAATTTCCACACTACAACCATAATAATAAAAAAATCATAAAGTAAAATTCATCGAAATCCCTCAAAATTAAGTGTATATAGAAACATGTGCTTTGTATGCTATTCATGAAATGTGAAACATGTCGTAACCTTGAAATCATGTCAACTACTTTTGTCCTTTCTTTCACAAGTCTTATTGGTTTTGTTGTAAGTTTTTGAAAGCCCTTTTGCTTACATTTTTGTCTAGTACTATATATCTTGTTGTAAGTTTTTGAAAGGTGCTTTACTTACATTTTTGTCTCTTGTCTTTAAGAAGTGCTACTTAAGAATTACTATTGGTCTTGTTGTGAGTTTTGGAAAGGCCCTTTATTTATGTTGTTGTAAGTTTTTGAAAAGTTCTTTAATTATTTTTTTGCTAAATATTGATTGTCCTAAAATATTTGTTCTTTTTAAGATTTCCAATAGTTCAAGAATCCTTCATACAATTATTTTGATTTAGCCCAACTAATTCATCTTTTTGGCATCTTTCTAACAATTGTGATGACCACATAGGATCTAAAAAATGTGAAAGATTATAATTTAAAAAGAATGTCAAGTGGTCAATAATTTTTGGAAAATATTATCTTTTAAATTTTTAAAATAGTTAAAGAATAATTGTGAAGTAATAAGTGTTTTGTGAAGATTAGCATTCATTTTGAAACATCTATAAATTGTGATTTAAAATTTGATTGCAAATTTTTTTTTTTTTTAAAATATAAGAAATATATTCAATTTAAAAAAATAATTTTAAGAAAAAATGCAAATAACACAAGTCTAGAAATATTTATTAATGACTTAATAGAAAGAAATTTAAAATATAAAATAAAAGACAATTAATTAATAGATGTTTTGTTTTTTTGTCTAAATCTTGTGATAGAATTTCTTCAAATTTTCATTGTTTAAAATGAATTTTTGAATTTATATATGGATTCAACGTCCTGAAAAATATTTTGGAACATTTAAATTCTAAGAACAAAACTCAATCATAGTATTTTAAAAAATTCTTGCTAATTTTTTAGCAAAATCTGCCTAACAAAATTCTTGGAAAACTAACCAATAACTTAAAATCTGAAAACATATGATAAAAGCAAAGAAATTCCCTCTTATAAACTACCATTTAATTATTTTAAATGACATAATTTTTTCCAAAAATAAATAATACTTAAATTATTTATTAATAAAAATAAATTAAATTGATTTCCACTAAACATTTATCTATATTTAATTTAGTAATATTAAAAAACATTTGAAAACAATTTAGTAATATTAAAACATTTTTGTTTTATAATTTAAAAAATAATAATTCTCTATTATATTATTTAGATTTTATTTTTAAACATGGTTTGATTTTTTTTTTTTTTAAATTTAAAAATTACCAATAATTAAATTGTAATGATTAATTATTGATAAAGAAATATCAAAACTTTAAAGAAAGATGGTTAGTAGAAAGGGTTTATATTAAAAAAAATAAATTTGTAATTGGTATAAAATTTTGTAATTGGTATTTTTTTTAATAATACATTGTATCAGAAAGATTAAGTAAAAACTAAAAAGTGAATTACTTCTGTGCTAAAACACTCATTAATATTGTCCATATAAAATACATATTTAATTTAAAAATATTCCACATCTAATATTAGATATTTAACTCATACAATTTGAAGGATAAATTCAAGCTTGGATATTCAATGTTTACTACACATATAAACGTATGTCTGCAATTCTGCTAGGCAGAAGTATCAGGTTGACTTGTTTGCTTTACATAATTTATCTAGATTATTGTATTTCTAATTATTTAATAATTTTTAAACTATCTTCATTATAAGAATATGAAATTATATAACACCACTTAATAAGACTTGCACGAAAATAGACTAAATGAATATATAACACCACTTAATACGACTTGCACGAAATAGACTTTAGAGCTCCGAGGGACCTGGTTCCCGTTAGTGAAAAGGATGGAGCTCAGGATGGTACAGTTAATTAATCCATGTTAAAGTGTAATAATGATTTTGGTATTAATTCAAATGAGAGTGAAATAATGATTATAATAAGGGGAGAGTTTTTTTTTTATTGTTGTGCAGGATTAGTTATAGTACTGGTCTCACACATCCATAAAAATATATTTATAAATCATTAAAAATTTGCACATAAATAGTTTATATTAAGTTATATAATTTAGTTCGAAATGGGCCCACATATTGATTGTGCCAACAAGTGTCAAATACCAAACCTTAACATCACATATTTTTTTGTTTAACAAGATCATATACTTTTATATTATAAAAAAAGAGAAGGACTAGGTCCTTGTACAAGCCAAAGACAGAAGGTCTATAGTTGAGGAACCAAAATGGGAGCGCAGTACCTACCTCATCATTATAGCCTTTGTTTCTAACAGATTGAAAGAAGAGATACTTATATTGACGAACATATTGGCCGAGCAGAAGATAGTAGGTACAGAACATAGAAGAGAGAAAAAGGAAATGGTCACCAAAACTGATTTACTGATTCTTCCGGATAGTGGCCCTTCTTTTTGCTGTAACGGGAGGAAGTTCACCCCTACTCACTTTTGTTCAAAGAGTTTATGTAATCCATAGCGTCCTCGAGATGCTTACACTTGTCTTTCAAAGCCTCAATCTCCTCTCTCGGTTTGTCAATCTCTGTTTGTTTGAAATTATTGACATTCTTCATTTCTGCCCTGAGTTCTTTGAGAGTCTAGATGAATCGACCGATCATAAACCTGTTAGCTCTGCACAGGGCGCAACTGTTGTTTTTCGTTACATTTTCCAATGGATTACAAGACATTTTGATGAAGCCTGAGTGTCTCTGTTTATTGAGTCACTGTGTTCTTGAATTTAGAAATGCATGGTTGACTCTTTCTAAAGCTTTGATTGGGCTTCTAGCAAAGTCCTTTTTGAGCTGACACTTGAATTGTAATCTCTTGCTAGAGAAAGAGAGACAACTGAGCTGCTTCTAAGGGGAGAAAAGGTATATGCAGATTCTAAAACTTCTTCGGTGAATGAGGAGGGCAATGGGGATTTGAAAGTGGCAAAGCAGAGGGAAGGCACTGAGGTTATGGAGCTTGCTAACAGAGAGAGTAAGAGGGACAACAGTTCTGTTCGAATCCATGAAGAGGAGAGGATGGAGAGCTAATAGCTGATAGCGGGGAAGATAGGCCAGGACTATATAAGAAGGCCGAAAAGGAGGGCGCAGGGCGTGTCCAAGAGTGGGAGGGGTGAGGTCCTCAGTGAGTGAGCTTGTCCCAATGATGCCGCTGCAAACAAACTCAAAAGAGAAAATGCTGTTAGATAAATAGCATTTAACAGAAAGGACCCTGGTTTTACCTCCTTTCGCAACCTACCAGATGAGGAAGCTGTAATCGAATTTTTCCTCACCAGACTCAGAGAAATGAGAGTTTGCACGCTTTGAGCGATCTCTAGCCTTAATATCACAGGAACTATTTCTCTGATGATACCTACTAGCCCAATGCTGCTTATATGCTTGATTGTTCACGCTCTTCTCATGTCTCTGATCACCATTCCATAGCTTATTTCTGCCACATTAATCATTACACCTTTGACCAGTGCGGGCACTTCTGCTATTGATTGACTAGAGCCTAACTTATGCGATTCTCTTGGACATATTTTTTTCAAATCCGAGAACCTATGCGTATCATTCTTCATGCTGAGGATTCTCCCCTCTGCTCTATGAAGATGATCTGAGATTCTATTGTCAGACCTGTGTTGAACGATCATCTGTTGCTTTTGCCTGTGGGATGTTGTAACCATTTGATTGATTTGACTATCTGTACAATGAGAAATGATCCCGTCCGAAGGAGAGGGGAAGTCAGGGAATAGATTTTTCATATTAACATCACATATTGACAAGACATAATGTCCCAAATATCTCGAGCTCTGAATTACCAAATAAGGCAAAATGCACTACAAAACATTCCATTAAATTCTATTCAGGAGTACACCTATCCCATCAAACAGTCACCTGCATATTTCCACTGGAGAAACACATCCCATTGCTCAGTAATACTTGCACAAGAATAAGTGAAATTTGTGTCAGCCATATATACATGTGTATTTAACCATTCAACCTATTGAGGACATTCAATTCTCAACTTTTCATTCAGGATTAAAGACAATAAATGACAACATTCAATTCAGGAATTAGTTCAGAGGATGCAATAAATGTCACCAACTCTTTGAATTCAAGTATTAAACACACCATACTTTTCAATTCAGGCATTAAAAACAGGGAAGCACATGGATCGGCCTTCAAAGATTATCAACCATTTGATCATGTACAAATCAATCCAGGGCACACATTTGAATTTGGGAGATGGTAATCTATGCCAAACTTCTCTACCAATTAAATTCTACATGAAAAAACTATAAAACATCAACTCTTACTCATTTTCATTTCAGACATTCATTCTACTCATAAGCTATTGGAGATATGCAATAAAAGTGTTCAAACACTTTTACATTCATTCTATTCAGAAGTTTTAGAAGTTGTTGGAAACATACAAACTGAGTGTGTGCACAGTGTTACATTCATCTTATTCATCAGTTGCTGGAGACATACATGTATGTTTTTGTTGAATAATGTTACCATTTTTGTTGAATAATGAATAATGTTATTTCTGTTGAGAAACAAAGGTAAATTAAAGCCATTACAACCAATTTCATTACTGATTTACTGATTTAGAAACCAATTTCATTGCCACTATAACCTCAAATCTGACCCTGCAACTCAATATCAGACTACTATAATAGCAAAGAAAATCCTTTCAAAGAGAAAAGACAGATAGCCTCAGGTACTAAAGCCATTATAGCCAATTTCATTACTGATTTACTGATGTAGAAGCCAATTTCATCGCCACACCTTTAGGGACAATATACACTTAACTATACTAGCTCTATAATAGAGCTAACCTAACACTCAGGAATATAGCTTATCTATAAACTTTCAAACACTTAATGTTGCTTACTTTCTTTTACTTTCAAGCTTAGCTTGAGGATATTATATCACTTTCCAGGAAGAACATACTAAAGCATTTGAATGGAACGCAAAGCGGGGAAAAAAAAATAGAGGATGTTATGAAGAGCAATAAGTTCATCAGATCAGACTGGTATTACTTAGACTTAATCGAATCGATGGGATGGAAGGACTTATTAGCATAGAATTAGATGGGCTTCATGCTACAATTAAAGGAGATGCTTTGATTAGCTCACTCTTACTGAATTAAGCGCTTAGTAGAGTAGCTACCACTAGTAGGACTTCTTATCAACATAAGCAGGACCAGATCAATTCGTCCCTCACCTCTCCCTTACTTAAGTGTTTCTTTAATGACTCTTTAGAGCTAAACATGTTAGCCTTAGACTACTGAATGAATCCCTTAGAAGATACCACTTGACCCTTTTCTCAAGACATAATCATGTTAAACAACAGACATTCTTAAACTTGTTCTTGGTTTCATTGAAGAAAGACATGCCAGTTCCCAAAATCTGACCTTGCAACTCAATATCATACTACTATAATAGCAACGAATATCCTTTCAAAGAGCAAGGATAGATAGCCTCGGGTACTGAAGCCATTACAACCAATTTCATACTGATTTACTAATGTAGAAACCAATTTCATTGCTGCACCTTTAGGGACAACCTAAAACAACACCTTTAGGGACAATATACACTTAACTATACTAGCTCTATAATAGAGATAACCGAACACTCATGAATATAGATTATCTATAAACTTTCAAACAATTAGTGTTACTTACTTTATTTTACTTTCAAGCTTAGCTTGAGGATATTATATCACTTGCCGGGAAGAGCATACTAAAGCACTTGAATAGAATGTGAAGTGAAAAAAAAATAAAAAATAGAGGATGTTATGAAGATCAGTAAGTTCATCAGATCAGACTGGTCTTACTTAGACTTAATTGAACTGATGTGATGGAAGGACTTATTAGCATAGAATTGGATGGGTTTCAGGCTATAGGTAAAGGAGATGCTTTGATCAGCTCACACTTATTGAATTAAGTGCTTAGTAGAGTAGCTACCACTAGTAGGAATTCTTATCAACATAAGAAGGACCGGATCACTTCGTCCCTCACCTCTACCTTACTTAAGTGTTTCTTTACTAAATCTTTAGAGCTAAACATGTTAGCCTTAGACCACTGAATGAATCCCTTAAAAGATACCACTTGACCCTTTTCTCAAGACAGAATAATGTTAAACAACATACATTCTTAAACTTGTTCTTGGTTTCATTGAAGAAAGACATGCCGGTTCCCAAAATAAATAGGAATAACTCTTCCTGAAAACCCATATTTTCACCAACTATAAATAAAATGAATGCCAAGAACAATCATTTGAAGACACAACAAAATAGTTGGGTTAAAGAAATTGTGTTATGTCAAACCTGTTATAAAATTAAAAAGGAATAACTCTTCCTGATAACTCATAAAAATCATCTAAGAATCAAATAAAGAACTTTAAACCCTTCCAATAATGATTTTCAGATCCGAGATGTATTCAAATACAATATATAGATAAAGCACTGATTGTTGTTGCTCGGTGATTGCAAAGGCCAACGAATTTCCTTGTTCTATAATACAATTTTTTAAAATCAGAATTTGGTGGTCACTTTGCAGGTTGTTGCAACCATGCCAAGAGTTTCTATTGCAGATCGTACAAGGAATAGGAGGAGGCGAGGGGCGGGGGGACCCAACTGCAGTCCACTTTATTAGATGAGGATGGGGGGGTGATGTGAATGCTCACAATGCGCCTAATAATGTCGTTGAAAAGGACGTTGTGGTTGCAGATCATGCTATCCCACCATCAACCACAGAGCCACCTTCAACCATAGTGCAAGGTGCAAGTTCAACAAAGAAAATCAGTGTGATCAGAGGCTGGACAAAGCAAGACATGCTAGCTACAATTGATGACATCAAGTTTAATGGACATTCAATCCATGCCTCTGCAAAAAAACATGGTCTTGCTGCCTCCAACATACATTATTGGATAAATGGGTTGACTAATAAGAAGCATAGAGGGCCTATTACAGTTATGACTAAAGAGGAGGAGGCTGAGGTGGTTGAGTGGTGTAAGGATATGGCCTAATTGGGATATGGGTTAGATATTATACAACTTAAATCCACAGTAGCTCAAATCTGTCAGGGGAGGCCAAACCCCTTCAAAGATGGGTTTCTTAGTAAATCATGGTGGAGTGGATTTAAAAAAAGGCATCCAGGCCTTGTGCTACGTACAACTGAGGGCCTTGACAGAGACATGGATTTAAATCTACGCCTTGCAATTGTGTCCAGACCATATATGGAACTGTGATGAAATAGGCTTACAGGCCGGAAGGAATTGTGGTATGCGAGTAATTGCTAAAAGAGGGAGCATAAATGTGCCTAATTTTTTGCCTAAGAGCAGGGAGTGGATCACTATACTTTCTTGTGTCAATGCAATTGGTTCTTTAATCCCAGGATTTTACCTATTCAAAGGTAAAATACAATGAAAAAACTATATATAGAACTGTGAACCAGGTGCATGCATGGCAACACATCCCCATGCATGGATGACAAAGGAACTATTCCTGAATTGGCTTTGTCATTTTGCTGCATCTGTACCAGGTGGTGTCTCGCCTGAAAACAAACACCTAGTAATTTTAGATGGCCATGGAAGCCACATGGCGTTGCAAACAATTGAGGAGGACAACAATTTTTGCATTGACCTGTTAACATTGCCAGCTCATACCACTCAAAGATTGCAACCCCTTGATGTCAGCGTGGTTGGGCCTTTCAAGAATTATTTCAGGATCAAGCGATCTTCTTGGATGGAAAAGAATCCAGGGGTGGAAGTAAAGAGGTTTGAGCTAGGTGAGCTTGCAAGTAAAGCATTAAAAAGGGCTCTCACACCTTCTAATATCAAGGTTGGATTTAGGAGGACTGGTATATGGCTAATTAATGTTGATGCTCTCGTGCATGATACTTGTTGTAGCCAAGCATTTTATGTGGAAGTTCAAGAAGCAGAGAACTTACAAGACCATGTTGATGCCCAAGAAGATGTTGTTGCCGCTGAAAGTATAATGTCCCTTTATGAAGGGCACTTATGTGGTGATGATGATGAACATGTGAATGAGACACAATTCAATCATGAACCAACTGTAAATGTCATGGAGGCTATCAAACCTACTGAACCACATGCCAATTTTGCATGTGATATTCCATATGAGGCAGTTGATGAATTGAATGAAAATGCAAACTTGATTTCAAATCATAATGCAACATGATTAAACAATGAACAATTGAGCATGTCAACCCAGGTAAACTCATCATCATGGTTGGCAGAGGCCATGATGAATATCAACTCACATAATGTGTCTACCACCAATTAGGAAAGCATGGACATGCCTTCACAACCATCAGAGTTGAACACTGAACTTGTTCATTATTTTGTGGACAATGGTTCACTGGAAGAGGAGCTTGTTCAGCATGAGGTACCTGAAGAAGATATTGGGGGCCAATCAGTTGTACCGGAGGCTGAAATCCAAGTGTCAGATCCTAGGGAGTGAGGGGAAAATTGCAGATCACTTGGTGCATTCCTAAATCTACCAGTAGAGAGAGCGAAGGCCTCATCAAGGCACTCAACTGCAGATTGTCTTCATTTGGGGAGGAGTTCACAGTTGCTCACATCTGAAGATTATATGAATTTATTGGTTGAGTCTGAACGTAAAAAAAATGAAATTCAGGAAACTAAAAAGAGAAAGAAGGATTTGGCCAAGGATAAGAGAGCTGCAAGGATTGCAGTTGCAGAAGCTCGAACAAAGGAAAGGATGGAAAGACAAAAAGCAAGGGAAGACAAGGAACATAAAAAAAATTGGCAATGCAAGAGAGGGAGGCAAGAAAGGTTCAGGAAGTGTTGGAAAGAGGAGGAGGGGTGACAAGTAGGGAAGTCTATGGTCCAAGCCAGTTTGAGGCAAATAGGATGATGTCCAATACGCTAGACCACATTGTAGAGCACACAACATCATACCAAGAGTTGATTAACATCCAAGTCCCCCACCATCAACCAGGGGTTCTGCCCACCTCATATACCCCTACCAGTGTAGGTTTAAATCCTAACTATGTTTATATGACACCTGCACCTAGTGCTGGAGTTAGTAACACGAGTGGACACTTGGGTTACTCAATCCCTCCATGGCTACAAGGAGAAAGTTGGAGTCAAGGATATGGTAACATTCATGCACATCCTAATCAACCAATCTTGGGTAGTCCACCATACTTGGGTTAGGCAGGAGACTCAACAATTCTGGAATGCAAGAAATGGAGGCCATCAAGCATAGGGGTGGCATGAATTAATTTTTGTAACTGTTATCGCAATATGAATTTTTTAAGGACACGTAACCCACACATGCAATGACACGTTGGCCATATATTACAACTGGTTCGGAAGGTTATGGCGGGGTTTAGGGTTTGTTTACCATGATTAGTCTAGTTATGTAATGACAGTGAGAGTTTTAAGCTAATACCTAATGACAATGGGATAACATATTACTTAGACTATTTGTTAAAAAATTATATATTACGGAGCAATGGAACACATAAAATATTGCAGAAATATAAACAAAGAAAACACATAAAATAAGAGAGACACAGATATACGTGGTTAACCCAGTTTGGGCTACGTCCACCCCAAACAGCCAGTCCTTCCTTTCTATTATCCAACAAAATGAAGAGACACAACCTACAACAGATCCGCTGTAATATCCTCTGTTTCTCTCACAGTCTCTCCTCTTGCTTTCTCACCGGAGTTTACACATCTATTACATTAGCTCAAATACAATGCCTCATAGAAAGTTAGGTGTTGCCTTCTAGGGAAACCTAACTAAACAAAGTCTACCGTCAGCTCATGCCGCCTAATAACGGCCCAGATGACAGAATTTACTATCTTTTACAAGGCAATTTTACATCTTTTTTATGCTTCGGGGTGCGCTACCCCGAACTTCCCGCAGGGGGACTGTTGGCCCTGAACCCGCCAGCCGGGGGGGATCGCCCCCCCCGAACCCCAGCGGGGGGGGACTAGTCCCCCCCACACCCCCCTGCGTGGAGGGGTGTACAAACTTCCTGGGGTATACATCAGGCTGAAATAATGACCTCTATACAATCATGCTCCATACTCAACACTACTTAGCTTACGTTAAGTTTGACTCTCTATATATTTCAATATATCTTTAGTCCAATTAGTAGTTATTGATACTAATTAGCTTTAGCTAAGCTTGATTCAACTAGCTTTTCTGGAACTAACAACTATTTCTTCTATTTGGCTAAGCTTGCCTAATCCAACTAGTGTAGTTCAACTTGTTGCTCTTAGCTTGAGCTAAGCAGTTCAGAAGCAGTAGTTAAGAAGGAGGGCAATGATTCTTAAGTATTCTGTTAGGAGTGAAATATCACGATATGAATATGAAGAAATTGTAAATAATCACTAATTAGTTAATGCTTATTTTGACTTTGAATTTTTATAAAACAATTTATTTTGATTTTGAATTTTTATAAAACCTTAGAACAAACTTAGAACCTGGGAGATGGCATTTTGAGCAGTCTAATCATCTTATTACAGTCTTCTCACCTGCAATATTACTACCTTAGGAAGAGTATGCCGATACTCTGATCATGCTAAGAAGATTAGGATCTTGAGTTCAGTCCAATAACCCTTGAGCTTTAACATGAGGATTATGATTAGGCCGCTTACTGAAGGTAGTGTGACAGGTGTATGATTAGTGAACCAAATTCCATATCAAGTTGATACACCCAATGAATTCATAGACACATGCAAACATGGTAGTGAAAGTGAGAAAGATCACTTGAGTTCATTTTTCAAGGTTTAAGCTAAAATATTTTTTTTATAGAAACTTGTATGTGGAGGGATTCTGATAAATTAGAGGTGTATATTAAATAAGTATTATTTGCCAAAACCAAAAAAATATTTTAACTATGTTAAGAGTTTGTAAATGAACGATGTATGCAACGAAGTTAAAGAGCCAAGTTTTATAAGTATTCTGTTTGGAGTGAAATCAAACAATATGAATATCAATAAATTGTAAATAATAATGAAATTTTAACTATGTTAAGAGTTTGTAAATGAAAAATGTAAGTAACAAAGTTAAAGAGCCAAGATAAATAATTCTTGGAGACAATCTATGCAATTACCACTCCTCAACTCCGGAGCTTTATAAAACAGGCCACCAGAGAAAGAAACTACCACAACATCAAAAAGAAAATGTTCATTAACAACCATTTAAAACAAATTATTGACTCAGCTGAAAAACACAAATGCTCATTAAGAACCATTTAGAACAGATTCTTCACTCTTTCATCGTTATCCTATCATCCTAAGCCCTTTATAGAACCGACCACCAGAGAAAGTAATTACCACAACAACAAAAAGCAAATGTTTATTAACAACCATTTAGAACAAATTATTGATTCAGTTGAAAAACACAAATGCTCATTAAGAACCAACGCTCATTAAGAACCATTTAGAATAGATTCTTGACTCTATCATCATTATCCTATCATCCTAAGCCCTTTATAGAACATGCCATCAGAGAAAGCAATTACCACAACAACAAAAAGCAAATGTTCATTAACAACCATTTGGAACAGATCACTGACTCAACTGAAAAACACAAATGCTCATTAAGAACCAATGCTCATCAAGAACCATTTAGAACAGATTCTTCACTCTTTCATCGTTATCCTATCATCCTAAGCCCTTTATAGAACATGCCACTAGATAAAGCAATTACCACAACAAAAAAATCAAATGTTCATTAACAACCATTTAGAACAGATCATTGACTCAGCTGAAAAACACAAATGCTCATTAAGAACCAATGCTCATTAAGAACCATTTAGAACCGATTCTTCAATCTTTCATCATTATCCTATCATCCTAAGCCCTTTAGAGAACAAGCAACTAGAGAAAGCAATTACCACAATAGCAAAAAGAAAATGTTCATTAACAACCATTTAGGACAGACTATTGACTCAGCTGAAAAACACGAATGCTCATTAAGAACCATTTAAAACATATTCTTCACTCTTTCATCGTTATCTTATCATCCTAAGACCTTTATAGAACAGGCCACCAGAGAAAGAAATTACCACAACAACAAAAATCAAATGTTCATTAACAACCATTTAGAATAGATAATCGACTCAGCTGAAAAACACAAATGCTCATTAAGAACCAATGCTCATTAAGAACCATTTAGAACAGATTCTTGAATAAGCTACAGAGGCCACAAAGTGCAATGGCTTCAATAAGAGTTCAAGGCTGATCAAACTCAAATCTATCTCTGTAAGATTGAGGTAATCGACTTAGGACACACTAAATCTTCACGCTTTCATCGTTATCCTCTCATCCTAAGCCCTAATCCCTTACCAAATAATCCTTTAAAGCTCACGATCTGCTTCAAAACATAGCAACAACCCCTAAGTCGGCCCAATGCTCTCTTTCTAGATGTATAACATAACGCAGTACCAAACACAGTGCGGTAGTAGATTCTCCGGTTGCATAGATAGTTTCGAATTCAGTTGATGACCCATCAACTTCGCTCAAATAAGAATGAAATATGACCTATATTTACCGAGAAGTTAAGGTTCTTTCCCCACCATCTTCTTATCTACCTACCTTGTTAGCTACAATCCTTCTTAACTCCCAACCCCTAAGTAGGACCAACCTTGGAAATTGAGATGCATCTCTGCTTTCCCTAACAATAGAAAAAGGATATAAATAGGTGAATTTATTGAGGGTGCTTTACTAGAATTCAAAAATAGTAGCAGGGTGAGGAAACGAAGTGAACGAACCTCCCTAATCCCACTGTAAAACCCACTAACCATAGTGATATACAATGAGGTTGTGTTCTCTTTGTCGAATAGCCATTTCAGCTACTTAGAATCATCAATATCACAGGACACTATGAGCGACCCTTCATAGTTACGAGAGAGCTCCCCATCAATGTCTACTTCGTCGTTTTAATCATAACCAGTGCAACAAACAAAATAAAGTACTCCTTCCACAACAAATCACAGGGACTCCTCCTTAAATGAAAGGAAACATGTGTGACTTCACACTAGCATCAGAAAACAATAGTGTCGCAATCATGAGAAATTTCAAACCCACAAAGATCTCCAAAAAAGTCAGAGCTTTATCTTATTACCAAATTGATAAATGACCCACTGATTGTAAAAGCCACAACCGAAAACCCAAAAATTATTTGAATACATTAAAACAATAATGGCATTGCCAAAACCACTATCAATTATGAGAACCATAGATGGTAAATCCCACTGTAAAACCCACTGACTGTAATACCCACAACCCAAAACCCAATAATTAGCCAAAACCCACACAGGTAAACACATACACAAGCATAAAACAAAGGCACAATATTTCAGTGGAGACTAAATGTGTTAAAAAACACAGTATATCTGGCTGGTAGGACAGTGTCCTACCTTTTTCTCCATGCCACCTTTTTTCTCCATGCCAGAAAGCCACAAGAACCCCAGATGCTCAAACAGTAGCTCAGACTGCAACAACCTACAAAACAACATCAAAATGGTTAGATAGGGACCAAAAATCAGTTAAACTGTGAAAATGCAGCTCATAAATTGAACTACAAACCTAAAAAATCCGTTCTAAGCGAAAAATGACCTAGATTCGCCACAGGGGTAAAGGCAGACGAATAACGAGCCCATACCACCAGACGAGGAGGAAAAACCAGGCCAATAAACAACACGAACACACATGAAAACAACCGAACAAGCTAAAGAACGACCACCTCTACTGGTCCATAAACCACCACCCGGCATTACGAAGCCACTACCCTCATCACCAACAATAGTAATGGCAGTGACCGCCATTGGAGCAGCGGTGGTCAGCTACTGGCACTGTGAACAGACAAGAACAGGTCCCAGACAGAAATGAGCGCGTAAATGAACAATGCGCAACGTAATCATGGTATAGAAACCCTAAACCACACCATAACATGTCGAACCAATATTAATATACAACTAACACGTCATTGCATGTGTGGGACAAGTGCCGTACAAAGGTTAGGCATGTCAGCGTGGCATTGTGGGTGGTCGACGTGGAGGTGTTCGCCTAATGGCGTCCCTCCCTTAGATGAGTATATTTGGAAAATAAATAGTTTTTTAAGAATTTATATTTTTTATCTCTAATAATTGTAATTTAAACTCCACAAATATTGTTTTATCAAAACATAAAAAAAAATGAATTTCAGAAAATTTATAAATAATTTTAATTAAACAAAATATTTTAATATAAACTTTTTTAAAAACTTTATAAAATTTTACTAAAAAAAATTATAGAACAAAAAGTTAATAGCTTTTTTGGGACTAAAAAACAAATTACAATATAACCTACCATACCTAAATTATAACAATATAGAATATTAATTTCTCAAATAATATTTTTAATTCATTTTAATAATTTAATAAATATTTTTTATTTCATTAAATTTTTTATTTCATGTTTTTGTGATCTATAAGAAATTAAGCAAAGTCTTTCGGTTCTGTGATCCATAACGAATTAAGCAAAGTCTTTCGGTAGAAATCACATAAGAGAAATTTTTGGCCAACGCCTTTCAAACCAACAAGTGTGGTTCATCATCCGGACCAGAGGAAAACTCAGACCATGAAAAGGCTTAAATAGAGAGCAATGTAGAGATATCATTTTTGGCCGTTATTTGAAATTGTGTCTCTACATTGCTCTCTAGTTAAGTCTTTGTCATGGTCTGTCTTTTCATCTGATCCTGATGATGAACTACACTCGTTAGTTTGAAACATGCCGGCCAAAAATTTCTCTTATATGATTTCCATCAAAAAACTTTGCTTAATCCATTAAAATTATTTAATCTCATCCCTATTTTAATATCTTTATTATTTAATATTTTAAAAAACAATTATATACATATACATATACATATACATAAACATAATACACCATTAAAAAAACATATAATATAAAGTCAAAATTCACAAAAAAATTATAATTTCCTAACACAGTCGTGAGAATTGCAAAACATTATATAATTTATTTTCTCAAGCATTTCATCTCATACAATATGGTCTCACCGCTTCAGTGAACCCAAAAACGAATTTAGCTGTCCATGCATTTTATAAGGATAATAAGGGTGTAGGACAGCTCAATGCATTGAAATGGCAAATCGTTATATGACTTCTTCTATAATATTTTTATACCCATGATATAACATACCATATAAAAACTATTTTAAAATATTATAACTTAAGTGTATTTTATTTAATTATTATATTACATATGGTATTTTTATATAATTCAAATATATAATATTAAAGGTATATTTTGATTTATAAATGAAATAGTTTTTCTTTTTGAATTTTTTAAAAGTTATCCATACAATTTTAAGATTTTTTTGTTGTTTAAAATATTTTTTTCAATGCATAAAAAATATGTAGATTAAATAATTTAAATTTAAGTTTTTGAAATTCTCTATCTAATTTTGATTGGACTACACTTTATATGTGTGTGCGAATACGGTCATAAGTGCACGATATTGCATCAAATGATAAATCTCAAAGGGAACAGTACCTCAATTAGAATATTTTATAAAAGCTAGTTTTTAAATAGATTTATAATATTTAAACAATTTGATTATTATTTAAAAATTTATATAATATTAATTTATTCCTAAAACTAGTTTTTAAATAAATATATTGAATACATTTTATTTATTTAGACTCCTAACAACCAATTTTCTAACCAAATATATATTATTATTTTAATAAATAACTCCTTAACTCTAATTATCAATAATATTTTACCTAACTTATTAACTAATTTAACTAATCTACCAACATCTAGTTTTCAAGAACTAACTCTGGGCAATGATGCATCCATTCTATTTATTCCTTAAGATCAACTGATTCTTTGCCTTGTCCTGAGGATGTACCACATTAGTTGATCGACCAAATCCTGATAATGTGATTAATCCGAAAGACATCTATCTACATTATGGATCACAAAAGTCTCAGATCTAACATGTGTTATTCTATTTTTAAAAATAATTTGGGATGGGTTAACCTAATTGATGTTATTTTTTTTTTCACGTGTGGTTCACGGATACCCATGGTCACTGGGTAGCTGCTACAGCCACGGTAAGAACTGGGTAGATCGACCCCGAAGGGGATCACACCCCTCGGCCTATATCTAGACCTGACCCCAAGAGCTTTTGGGAATTGACCTTGTGACCTCTTGATTGGCGAGACACTGATTTGACTGATTGAGCTAACTCTTGGCGCTAACCTAATTGATGTTATGTATAGGTTTTTTTTTAATTAGTTAAATTTATTTAAAATTACAGAAATTCATTACAATTATAAATTTGAGTTGTGAAATCTATATAACTTGAATGTTATGGGAGTTTTTAAGATGTTGAATTCATTTATACATTTAAAAACACATTTTTAATAATAAAAATTGCCAATTTTTTTTTTCGTAAAATTTGGAAAAAAGTAAAATAAAAAAGATTAAATAGTTAGAATACACTGATGATAAATACTTAACATTTATTTAAAATAAATTGATAGTCAATTACAAGAGTGGTTCAAAGCTGGAAGAAGTTATCTAAATTTGCCTAGGGTAACTTCAATTATTTCCTGGTTGTCAAATTTAATATGGGTTATAAAGATTCTGACTCATAGAAACTTGTTTATTGCATTTGGTTTAGCAAAATTGTCTTTTGATTGGAATTATTGTTGCAAGAGCGAGTTGGGTAGAACCCCGAGGGGAGTGTCTTATTTTATCATGTATACTCTTTTGGTGCTTGTCTGGAGACTGATTGTGGGCAACTCGTTGGGAAATAGTCGACATCCTCGTTAGGTTATTATGTTGTATCAATGGGCTTGAGTATAGGTTTATTTGTTAGTGTTTAAAGTCTATTGTTAAATCTATTAGTCGACGCTAGGTCTAGGGTTCTGTGTGGGGTGTTCCAAAGAAGGATTACTCTATCACTAGCTCAACTCAAGTTGATTATTACAGTTCCACATAAAGGTTTTGGCCCAACACTTGCATGGTTAGTTTATTTGTAATTTCTAACAGTGTAAACACAAGTTGGCTTATAGCCTAGGGCTCCGCTCACACTAGGGATCTCTACAGGCTTGGTGTTATAGCTCTGATACCACTTGTTATAGCTCTAATACCAATTGTTATAGATCTAATATGAAAATATAAGACAATGCAAATAAACCCAAGGATAATAAGATCTGAATATAGATAGAAATGATTCACTCTATTGATATCAAACCCTTAAGGTAGGGCAACACCATACATTCACTCCTTAAGGAAGGAGAACACTCCACACACCATATGCCTGTTCATACAATATTCCTTTACCTCTCTCCATGCGGAGTCTCTAGCCTCTATATAGGCCTCATACGCACAATACCATGGGTCATTACCATGGTTCCATCAATACCATCTATCTAATACCATGGGCCCATTACATTATTACTAACTACTTGTGGTCCTTTACATGATACAGGTTAATCACCTTATTTATTACCATGGCCCATCCCATTATTACATTATTCCCTTGGGTACCTCCCTTTGTACCCCATGTTATCCTCCCTAGGTATATAACATTCCACCCCCCTTAACATGTTTCGTCCCCAAAACATGGGAAGAACACAAATAATAAGATCTACTCAAAAGAGTAGTCCGCTGGTACCATGCATGTGCATCTAGCCATCCAAGAGAAAGGTGAACCTCGATCTCATTGGTGCCTCGCTCGCTTGAGATGGAAGTTGACTGTGGCAACTCTTTTGTGTTGATGTGTAGTAGGTGGATCTTCGCTATGCTCTATCTATCATGTGGGGGCTGTTGTCCTTGTGGCTAATTGGTTTCCATCTTGTTGGTTGTTGTCTTGTGGGGTGATGTGGGTGATGATATGTTGAAGTTTTAACCCACAGTGTCTTTTTCTTTAATTCACCCCTTACTGGAGCCTGACTGTTATCTGGTCCATGTTGTGGCATCTGTTGTGGTGTCTTATCTTCCAATATTACTTCAACCACTGAGCCCTCATCTGATGTATAAACACTTGTAACCTTTTCTGCTTCAGCCTCTGTTTGTGTTTGATTGTCAATCATCACTGGCTCATCATCTAATATGTCAGTCCCTGGAACATCTTCTGCTTCAGCCTCCTTGGACTCTACCTGTTTATTAATGGAAATATCCTATAATGTAATTTTCTTCTTTTTATACTAGAGCTTCAGGAATTTCTTTTGCACATTAATATTGATAGTACCCCCGGATTCCATCCAAGGATATCCCAAAACAACATCCTGTTATTCATATATGAAGTATAAAAATCACCATGCAACACATACTTATCCATAGAAAGCTTCAAATCCTTATAAACTTGAACATCCTCATCATCAACCTGTGTGTTCTCAATGTGTGTTGTTGGAACTTGCAATTTCTTTGCCAAATTAACATTGATAAAATTATGCTTGCAACTAGGATTTATAGAAACAGTGATCTTCTCCTTCTGAATCAATCCATGAACCTACAATAAGGAGACACCCGTAGCAAATAACCCCTTACGTGTCTCATTCTCATTTTTTCTAGCCCGAGACCATTTGTCCAAAAGGAGTTTTTCAAATTCTGCATCTGAAAGTTTGGGCAACTGCTTGTGGTCAAGTGATAACCACCATTTGTCAGCCTCATCTTTCATATTAAATACCACTGACATCTTCCAAAGCGTCCCATGTGTGGACTTTTTTCTCTGTATGAATTCTTCAATAGTAGGACCATCATCTTTTCCTGTAAAATATAGAATCAACATGAAGGGTGTTTTCTTGGCGAAAATTTGAAATTGTCACAGTTTAGTCAATATTGCTCAGAATCCCTATTATGACCTATTTTTGGAAATGGAATAACCATTATGCATCTGCCCATGTGATAGAAATCCCGATCTAGGCACTGGAATTTCAGATCTGCGTTGCAACTCTCCCGCTATCACCAAAAATCCTGAAAAAAGAGCTGATAAGCGATATCTCCCTCATTCGGACTCCGATTCAATTGATTTTTTTATTTTTTTATTTTTTTTATTTTTTTTTAAATCGGGTATTTTTTCACAAAGAATCCAGATCTGCAATTAGATTTTGCAGATCTTACACCAAGACATCTAGATTTGCACCGCAAACTCGCTGCCTCGAAAAATTGTCTACAACACCACTAATTTTTAGATCAACGATATCTCCTTCATCCGGACTCCGATTCGACCGATTTTTTTGTTGAAATCGTGTATTTTTTCGCAAAGAATCCATATCTGCAATTAGATTTTGCAGATTTTGCCCCAAAACATACATATATGATCTGAAAACTTACCGCCCTAGAAAGTTCCTGCAAAAAAAAAAAATCTCCACTTTTGCCGAAGAAGGTGCTCTAATACCACTTGTTATAGCTCTAATATCACTTGTTATAGATCTAACCTATAAATATATGATAATGGAAATAAACCCAAGAAATAACAAGATCTAAATATAAAAATGTTTCACTTTATTAATATCAAACCCTTATAGCTCTGATACCAATTGTTATAGATCTAATATGAAAATATAAGACAATGCAAATAAACCCAAGGATAAGAAGATCTGAATATAGATAGAAATGATTCACTTTATTGATATTAAACCCTTAAGGTAGGGCAACAACATACATTCACTCCTTAAGGAAGGAGAACACTCCACAAGCCATATGCCTGTTCATACAATATTCCTTGACCTCTCTCCATGTGGAGTCTCTAGCCTCTATATAGGCCTCATACATACAATACCATGGGTCATTACCATGGTTCCCTTAATACCATCTATCTAATACCATGGGCCCATTACATTATTACTAACTACCTGTGGTCCCTTACATGATACGGGTTAACCACCTTATTTATTACTATAGCCCATCCCATTATTACATTATTCCCTTGGGTACCTCCCTTTGTACCCCATATTATCCCCCCTAGGTATATAACACTTGACGTATTTGTATGTGGGTTCTGTAGATGGTTTTCATTACTCTTATTTGAATCGTTGATAACCTTTAGTAATTGTATTGTGGCATATTCATTTGCTTGTTTCTCTAGTCGGAAGATTCCTTCTGTAGGTGTCAGGCAGAAGACTCGGTTGTGGGGTGTCAAGTGTACCATGAGTTGGTATTCTAGGGATGATTTTCATTTAGTTATTATTATTTGGTGATTGACCCACGACAATGCCTAATCTAACATCAAACTCTACTTTCGTTGGAAATTCAATATGCAGAGGCAGCGAATGAGGAGCCATAGAGGAGGGGGGTGGAACCAGGATCAACAACATGTTAGAGAGGCAATAGACTTATTTCAGTTGTTCATTCCTAGAGATATTAGAAATGAGATGCAACATTTGGAAGCAATTGATACTAGAGATCAACATACACTATTAGATTTCGAGCTACGAGAGGAATTTGGGCAGTTAATTACAGATATAGGACATATTAGGGGTTGCCACAAGCAATATCATTAGACCTTATTCCTATATTGGAAATTAAGACCTTCATGAGCATAATTTTAAAGGAAAGACAGGCATATCAATATAGCATACTTGCTCATTTGGATGATGTGAAATAGGAGCAACACAACATGTATTTCTATATGGAGAGGATGGACATCTGACTAGATAAGATTGAGCTTCAAATTCCATGTCTTGCATCGTCACCTGCACCTCCAGGTTCCACTACCTAGGACCCTGAACTAGTTAAATCCTTTAACTGATTGTGTTTGATGGTTTCTATTAGTCCCTTTTGTTATGATGCATCCATAAAATCTTTAGTGATGTTGTTGGAGTTGCATTACTTTCAATTTTTGACTTGTTATAGATAGGTGGTCAAAAATACCTAATTTCCCATTGGGTAGGTTAAGACCACCTACCATAATGATGTATGGAAATGATTGAAAGACTAATGTATCGTTGTTTTGGTTAATATAAAGAGATACCTAACTTATAAAAAAAATAATCATTTAATTAATGTAATCTAACGAGTTGATTTTTTAGTCACTTCAAGATTTGGACTTGTTAAATTTCTTGTATCTCATCTCCCATAACATTATCTAGTGATTTATGTTTTATGACTTTTGTTTTGGCTCGACACTTTGTTTCCTTTTACAATCCAACTTACACACTAGATTGAGAAGAAAATGAAAATTCAGAAGTCTTCATATTCATGATGTCATGTCCATCAAGAGTTTTTTATTGGTTGGGTCCACTTCAGTGGATCCCCTGTATTTACCAAAAAGTCAAATTATTAATTTAAAAAATTTATAGGGAGTAAAGCTAATAAAAATATTAAATAATAACAAAAACAAAAAATTATAAATAAAGCTATGAAATAAACTAACTATATTAACAACCTTAATTAATAAGTAAAGGAGTAAGGGTTATAATATTAATATCGAGAAATGTAAAGAATATAATAACATAAAATTTATTTCTATTAATTAATGATAAGATGTTAAAATTACAATAAATAAGTAGTTTTTAAGTGTAACTTTTTGAAAAATTTTTTGGTTTATTTTCTGATCTAATTGTTTCAAAATCTGGCAGGGATTCATTGAAAGCACAAGTTTGACAAATGAACTCTTCACAATCCAAGTGTCCCAAGAGTTTTTGAGGGTGTTGAATCCATATATGCAATGAAAAAAAAATTTAAACAACACAAAGCAAGATTTGACCAAATTTTTTTTGCCAGATTCCGGCCAAAAATCAGTTGGAAACTTCAAAAAGCCGCACTTAAAGGATACTCCTACAATAAATATAAAAATAAGAAGAATGAAATAAGAATAAAATTAATTAATTAATTAACTAATTATATGAAATAATTATTCATATTTTTAATTAAAGGAATAAAAGAGGGCTAAAAATACATAAAAATTATGAAAATTCAATGTTCTAAACACCTTGGCCAACCAAGATGTAAGAATTTCTGATGAAAACCACCTCAATGAAGTAAAAATCCACCTCCTTGAAATTTTCATGAATAATGGTTACAAGAAATGCCAAGACCTCAAATCCATCCAAAAAGTCAGTCAGAGTCCTAAATCAAAGAATGGCCCCACTCGTCATGTTTCAAGTGTTAAGCTTCCCTTCATCCAATGAACCACTAGCAGCATTGCTCACATATTAATGAAGAATATGGTTTTTGCTACCTTCAAGCCCTTAACACTATTCGTAGTACCCTCAAATCTGCTAAGGATTTGAATGACCCTTAAAGCAAAGAAGGTGTTTACTTAATCTTGTGCTCTTGTGGGGCTCCCTATGTTGGTCAAATTTGTCATTCCATTAGAACATGAATTCAACAACACATAGTTAACATCAAGCAAGGTCGGTCCTAAGCGCTTGTAGAGCACTTGGAGAAGACTAAACACCACATTTTCATTGAAAACTCTAGAGTATTTCACTATCATCATAGGAAATTGAGATAGGTCATTGAGATTTAAAAAAAATGAGCAATCTAAACAAGGATGACAGTTGGAAAATCAACAACAATTGAATTCTCGCCCTTAAGTTGAAGTTTGCTTCCTCATGGATCCTCTTATGTTTATGATTTCACTCTTTTCTTTCTTAATTCAGTTTATTGCCTCCATTTATGTCTTCTGCCTTTTTTTTGTTATAATTAAACCAGAATAATTATTGTTATTGTTGTTGTTATTATTGTTATTATGTAATTAGTAGTAAGATATTATATTTAATCATTTTTAAGTATTTCCAGCCAATTAATTTAATTCTTTATTTATTTATTTATTTTAAATATAATTAATTAGTTCATAACTGTTACTATATATATAGATAGATATACGTATAGATATTAAATTATTATTTATCCTTATATTATGTATATTATTTGTAATTTTTAAGACTTATTCAGTGATCAATAGAAATTAAATTTATGTTTATTATATTTATTTGACTTTGACCCTATTAATTTATAACCCTTATTTCTTTACTTATTAATTAAGGTAAGGTAAGGTTATTCCTAAGTTGTTATTTATTATATTTTTGTTTTAAGATTACTTTTAATAATTTTTATTAGTTTTATCTCTATAGTTTTTATTAATTAAATAATGTTGATTTTCTTTGGTAAGATGATTAATATTAGTTTTTATTTATTTAAGATAGTTATTTTCTTGTATTTATAAGGGTTTTTTTTGTTAATATTTTTATTTTTTAATAATTAATTTCTCACTTATTTATATTTCTAGATTATATTAGACCTCTCATCTTTATCCTGATGATCAACCACACTTATTAGCTCAAAACATCAATTCAAATATCAATTTGTTATGGATCCAGAAGATTCAAATAAAAAATGGGTACTAGTGTTATTATTTTCCAACCATTGGATTTTTTCATTACACATTTTTTCGATGTGTACAACTTGTATTGGTTGTAAGCTCATATATAATCTTTTATCTACCCATATGTGATAGTTATCCATTGGATATCTTCTATTGCTATATATAGAAACACTCTTATGTGTTTTCCATATAATAAACCTAATAAATCGAACACATTCTCTTTGTAGAAGGTCCATTTTAGTTTTGCACTTGTTCATGGTTCTTGGATATTGTTTTAAGCATTTTCAGTAGTTTTAAAACACCTTTCCTTATTTAGCTTTATAATTGGAGAGACATTACTTGATGATCTCCACATTATATAATTCTATTTTGTCTAGGAAATTTTCAAAGCAATCATTTTCCAATCATTATGAGAAGATTCTAATGACCTAAAATTTCTTGCATTTGGAGACAGTGCAACAACATTATCAAGCTTTAAATCCACAAACAAGGAAAAATAACATCATATAAAAACCATTAAAATATAAAATAAAAATACTAAGACCATTGTTGCAACACATAAAGTGAAATCCATAATGATATTGAGCATTACTACTTTAAAATAGCATGGTTTGTTATCATTAGAACTACAATACTACAACATCCATGAATTCTTATTCTAATATATTATTTATGTTACTTTCATTTCATAAATTTGTATCCCTCTACACCCATCTCAACCATTGAATAGGTCTTGATATCAATTTAGGTCAAAAATTAAAAGTTATGTAGCTCTCCCTTAATAAAGAGGATGTCGACATAAATTGCAACACCTTTATTTTTCATGGTCAACCTTAATAAACATATTGTCACATGTTCATATTTACATATTCAAATTCAACAAAAAGAAATGACACATATTTGAGACATAGATTTTTAGTGGAATCAAATTGTTAATAATGATAAGATATATCAAAGGTCAATTGTACAATAACTTGCAACCTCAATTATTGCTATCTCTCTGTAGGTCCAATTATTATGAATTCAAAAATCATCCTCATATATGAAAATTCAAAAATAGAAAAAAGTTATCTCTATCTCTTTACAACTTCACATGCCAAAAACTTTTAAATTATCTCTCTTCTATCATTAATATAAATATATTAATATAATAAAATATAAATTTAAAAAATATGTCATTCCATAGGAACATTAAAATTTTGAAATAATAATTTAATTTTGATTGCTATATTCTTAAACCTATTTTAATTATTTAATAAATATTTGAAAAGTAGTTTTAAAATATCTTAATTTCATTACTATATTAATTCTTTATCATATATTTTATAAAAAAAACACCAAAGAATATAAATTATTTAAAAAAAAAAAACAAAAACAAGTAGAATAATATATTCTTTTAAACATGTTGAATAATATAGTGAAACAAACATGTAGAATAATATAAAGTCAAAATGCATGAACTTAGTGTCAAAAACTATAATGTCCTAACAAAGGCGTGACAATTGCAATTACCAGCCCTACCTTGTCCATCAACAAATTACCGGCCCTACCTTGGCCTCTTTTCCGTTCGTTTTCGCTTCGGTGGATCCCCATATGCATTTGCTATTGATCATATTGACCATCACCTCGATTTGTGTGTTTGATTCGCTATTATTTCGATTTGTGTGCTCGATTGGCTCGGAGGGCATGGTATCTTTTTTTTTTTGGAGTTTTGGTGTTTAGAATTGATTTACAAGTAGTTTTATTTGTAGTCTAAAAAGTATGCTCTCCCAAATAAATGTTATAGTTTTATTGCAATAGATTGGTTGTTTTTGAAATTGCTTATCAAAATAATATTTGAAATAAGTGTAATTTAATTATTCCACAACTATTTGTAAAATTATATTTTGTAATTATTTAAATTTATTTTAAAATATATAATTAATTTAATGCTATTTTTTCTTTTATTCTATTTTTCTTCACATTTAATATCCATTTACACTTTTATTTTAAATTAAAATAAGTTAATATGCAAACATAACTACAATCTATATTTTGATGAATAATAATAAATGATATGTGTAAATATTATTATTTTATTTATTTTCATTATTTATATTTTTTTTTAATATTAATTTGTTTATAAATGCCAAAGAATTATTTTAATAGCTCTTTCATTATATATATAAAATCAATAATAATGCTTTATAAATATATATACTATTTACTTTCATATACAACTTGATTATATAAATATAAATATAATTTAAGAATATATATTATTTATATTTGTTTATTATTTACTATAAAAATAAATTTTGAAAAGTAATAAATTGATTTTATTATAAAATATAATGGCAAAAACATTAAAATTTTAATTTTGTTCAATATTAACAAAGTGAATATTAGGTTAGGAATTATCATAAAAAAATCTTAATGTCATCTTATTCCTTCTATGAAACCTTAATCGTTGTCTAAATTGATGCTCATAATGTTATCATATTAATTGTATCAAGCACATTCTAATTGGTTTTGCATATTTTGTTAAAAAGAGCAACAAGAAATTCCAATTTAATTTGTCCTTGAATTAAATTGTGAATTAAAATTGTAATTCTATTCTCATAGCAACTTGTAATAGTTAATTAAGTTAAATTGACTTAATTGACTTAGGAAATTCGGGTTGGAAGTCTATCTAGAGCCATGTTGAGTCATCCCTAAATTTTAGGGGCCCAGGTTGAGTTTTTGGGAGTTGTAATTAGATAACTCAGTCTAACTGAGTTATAGTGAGTTAAACTAGTTCTAAATATTGGAGGAACTAGTAGAGGCCTAATAGTGGAGTAGTGCACTAGTGCATCACCAATACCACACTAATTAACTAAAGATTCACTCATAAATAACTCATGCATGTCAGTTCAGAGGAAGACCCAGTTGAGATTAGAGTTAAGGGACAATGTACTATCAGTTGTATAATTTTCCAAGTTGTACAGATGGTGCATGCAATCAGTGACTTAAGGACCTATGTTTGGATTGCACAATTATGGAGAGTGGATTTCCCAATTAAATCTGGACTAATTCCCTTAGGGATTGCACAAGGAAGTAATGGCTTAAAAGGCAACATATTTGGCTAAGTGTTGGCTTGCGCTGGCTTGTGAGGTAGAGAGTTAGATTCTACTAGTGCAAGAATTGTTCAGGGCGAACAAGCATTGTCTTTTCTTCTCAGATCTTCTGGTTAATGCAATATAGATAGTCGAGATTTTTAGCAGTTGCTTTCCCCAGATAAATATTGTGTTATGTGCGATTGGTATTCTTCCTTTTTTTCTTATTGTTTCATCGATCAATTTTAGTTTCCACTGAAGAGTGGATTATATTATTGTCTTGTGTTTTAGTCTATCACAGAAGTTGTTGAATCTATAGTAAAAATATACATGGTATCGGAGTTGAAGACAACATAGAAGAGGAGAATTCGAGTTTGTTGTGCAGGTGAAAATTGAAGTTGCAAGTTCACACTTCATAGCAACAATATGTCATTCTACAATTTGCAACTTGAGTATGCCTTGGAGGGCAACTCAAATTACATAGCTTGAAAGGACAGGATAGAGGCAATGTTGGAAGGCAATGTCCTCAAGGAATTCATAGATCATGACATTCCTAAGCCTCCAACATCGGGTGCTAAAGATCTAGCTGAATGCAGAAAGTGTGTGGCAAAAGCAAGAAGGATTATCCTGTAAGGAGTTTGAGACCACATTATCTCGAGTCTCCATGGTAAGGATACCCCATACTCAATGTAGAAGGCATTAAAGGACCTATTTCAAAATAGTAGTGACCATAGGAAGTTGGCACTAAAGGACAAACTCAAAAAGATCAAGATGGAGAAGGGCGACTCAATTCCGAAGTACTTGATCAAGTTCACCCATTGTTACGATGAGATTGGATGTGTCGGGATTACTGTTGTTGAAGACAATATGGTAAGCCTATGTCTTCTAGGACTTCCCAAGAGTTGACACAGTTACCAGGACTCTGTTAATGGGAGGGAGAAGCTACCAAATTGGGAGCGACTGTGGTCAGATTTGGTACAGGAAGAGATTCAGAAGAACGCCAGAGACAAATCCTCATCAAAGACTGATGATGAGGAGAATTGTGCCTTAGCGGGTAAGGCAAAGAAAGGGAAGGGGAATTCATCCCATTCCAAATCAGATTCTTCTCAGGGTGGCAGAAGGAGGACATGTCAAAAGTTAGGTTCTTTCATTGTCACGCGCTGGGACATTTTTCCACAAAGTGTCCACTCAAGAAGGCTGGTAAGAAGCCCTAGGGAGAGCGACAGGTGAGGCTCTTGCCTCACAATTCAAACTAGAATTTACCCTCATCGCATGTATGGTGTCATCAATGATGGGTAGTGTATGGTACCTGGATAGAGGAGCTTCTTTCCACATGACTCGTAACAAAGATCTCTTCAGTAACTTGGAGGAGAAGGGTCTCCAGATGCATATTGAGGTGGGTGATGATGGAGGTATAGTGCTACTGGGCTTGGTATAGTTACCTTTCAGATGGAGTCGGGTTCTCCCCTCACTTTGTGAGATGTTATGTATGTTCCTGATTTGAAGAAGAACTTGGTATTTGTTGCCATGTTGGAGGATAGATTAGTAAGGGAAAGGTGTTCCTTCGTCACATAGCCACAGGACAGGTGAAGAGGATAGGGGTTCGAGTGAAGAATCTCTACAAGTTGGAGGTAGAAGATTATGGTTCCTTGAGAACAAAAGCAAAGAAGGTGCAGAGCTGAGACATTGGTGAGTTATGGCACAGGAGGTTGGGTCACTTGCATCATGGCGCTTTGAAAATCATGCAATAAATTTCTTCGGCCTTCCCAAGGGTACACTTGAGCAAGTTGACACATGCAAAGGGTGTACATTGGAAAGTACACTAAGGCTTCCTTTCATGTCAAAGATAGTCGAGCACAAGAAATCCTCGATCGAGTCCACTCAGATGTGTGTGGACCATTCTCGACAACATCCACGGACCAAGCACATGCATTATGTTATATTTGTTGATGATTTTTCTCGTAAATATTGGATCTTCTTCATGCAGAAGAAAGATCAGACTTTTGCAAAGTTTTGTGAATTTAAAGCATTGGTCGAGAAAGATACTGGCAGAAAAGTTAAAGCTCTTAGGAGTGCTAATGGTGAAGAGTATGTGTCGAATTAGTTTTAAAAATTTTGTACAGCAGAAGGCATTCGACGAGAGTTGATAGCACCTCATAACCCACAACATAATGGGGTGGCTAAAAGGGAAAACATAAGCATAGTAGGGGCAACACGGGCGATGTTGCATGATTAGGGCCTACCACTACACTTGTGGGTCGAGGCATGTAACACAATTGTTTAGTTGCAGAACAAAAGCCCTCATCGAATTCTTGGGATGAGTACACCAAAAGAGGATTTTTCAGGGAAGAAGCCAAATGTGGGTCACTTCAGTATTTTTGGTTCATCAGTCTACTGCCACGTAACCAAAGATGCATAGAAGAAGCTTGAGACAACAACAGAGTTGGGGATATTTGTAGGGTACACTGGTACACCTCACAACTATCGGGTGTACCTGCCGACCAAGAGGATGACAATGGTTCGCAGGGATGTAAAATTCAATGAAGAGAAGGCCATGAGATGTTACTTGAGAGGGAGCTTCAGCTACATGAGGTTGAGGAGCTTTTATCTCATAAGGAGGAACATCAGATTGATGTGGAGCAGCCACATACAGAGGATCAAGGAGTGGAGACACCCACTCATGCAGATTCTTTCAGAGATGGAAGAAATCTCACTAGAGAGGTTGACAGGTTATTGCATAATGTTAGAGATAATGTGGGAGCACCCACATCACAACGCATGCAAAGGAGGTCACTAGAGAGGTACACTAGATACACGTCTCTTATGAGTGGATATGTAAAGATAGAGCCATCTTCTTTTGAGGAGGCAGTGCAACAACCAGTTTGGGTTGATGCCATGGTCGAGAAGTATGACTCCATTGTCAGGAACAATGTTTGGGATGTCATCCCAAGACTGGCAGACAAGTCAGTGGTGAGTTCTTGATGGCTTTACAAGGTAAGGAAAGTAATGGATGGTAGTATGGACAAACACAAGGGCAGGTTTGTGGATCGAGGTTTTTCTTAGGTGGAGGGGATTGATTACGAGGAGACCTTTGCTCCTATTGGAAGGTACTCATCGATTAGATCCATTTTGACAATATCAACGTAGATGGGATGGAAGATACATCAGATTGATGTAAAGACAACCTTCCTTAATGGATGATCGAGGAAGAGGTTTATATTGAGTAGCCTGAAGGTTTTGAGACCTTCGACAGAGAGTTGCATGTGTGCCGACTCAAGTGAGCGTTGTATGCGCTGAAGCAAGTACCCCGTGCTTGGTACACCGGGATTGATAGCTACTTCACCGGGTTGGGCTTCACCATAATTTAAGCAGATGTGAACCTTTCCCATATTTTGGGTAAAGGTAAATTATTGATTATTGTTTTATATGTCGACGATTTGATTTTGGCACGTGATGATAAGTTGATCAAGTCTTGCGAAGAGGACCTTGCAAGAGAGTTTGAAATGAAGGACTTAGGGCTTATGCACTACTTTATAGACATGGAAGTATGGCAAGGTGATGAGGAACTTTTTGTCTCTCAAGGAAAGTATGCTAACGAGATACTCAAAAGATTCCACATGAATAGCAATAAACCCATGGAAACTCCTCTAGCAGGTAACTGGAGGAAGGAGGATGCTACTTCCAGTGAAGTAGTTGAAGCTACTATTTATAGGTGGCTTGTGGGTTCACTCATGTATTTGGTGAACACATGACCGAACATGTGCTATAAGGTTAACCAACTTAGTCAAGCGATGGTTAAGTTGACCAAGCTGTATTGGAAGGCAGCCAAGTATGTGTTGAGATACCTTAGAGGCACTATTCAATATGGTTTATGGTACAGACGGACAGAGGGAGTGAAGCTTCAAGGCTTCACCGATGAAGATTAGGAAGGGATTCCATCTGACAGGAAGATCACATCAAGAGGGATCTTCAGTATTGGGTCAGCAGTTGTTTCTTGGTATAGCAAGAAACAAAGATCAGTTGCACTTAGTTCAACAGAGGAAAAGTACATGGCTACTAGTCAAGCAGCTTGTGAGTCTATTTGGATGAGGAAGATTCTGGTCGGTTTGTTTGGTCAGCAGTTGGATCCAACTGTGATTTACTGTGACAATTAGAGTTGTATAAAACTCTTTGAAAATCCATTTTTTCATGATCAGTCCAAGCATATTGATATTTGGTATCATCATCTTCGAGATTGTGTGTAGACGAGAATTATGTTGTTGGATTACATTCCCACAGAGGAGTAGGATGCAGATATTTTGACAAAGGCTTTATCAAGATGCAAATTCGAGTTTCACATAGATAGGATTAGGGTAGCTGATAATCCCATTCTTATTGAGAGGGAGTGTTAAAAATAGCGACAAGAAATCCCAATTTAATTTGTCCTTGAATTAAATTGTGAATTAAATCGAAATTATATTCTCATAGCAACTTGTAATAGTTAATTAAGTTAAATTGACTTGATTGACTTAAGAAATTCGAGTTGGAAGTCTATCTAGATTCATGTAGAGTGATCCCTAAATTTTAGGGGCACAGGTTGAGTTTTTGATTTGTAATTAGATAACTTGGTCTAACTGAGTTATAGTCAGTTAAACTAGTTCTAATTGTTGGAGGAACTAGTAGAGGTTTAGTAGTGGAGTAGTGCACCATTGCATCACCAGTACCACACTAGTTAACTAAAGATTCACTCATAAGTAACTCTTGCATGTCAATTGAGAGGAATACCCAGTTGAGATTAGAGTTCAGGGACAATGTACTATCACTTGTATAATTTTTCGAGTTGTACAGATGGTGCATGCAATCAGTTGAGGACATATGTTTGGATTGCATAGTTATGGAGAGTGGATTTCCCAATTAAATATGGGATAATTCCCTTAGGGATTGTGCAAGGAAGTAGGGGCTTGGCAGGCAACAAATTTGGCTAAGTGTTGGCTTGAGTTGGCTTGTAAGGTAGAGAGTTAGATTGTACTAGTGAAAGAATTGTTTAGGATGAACAAGCATTGTATTTTATTCTCAGATCTTCTGGTTAATGCAATATAGATAGTCAGGGTTTTTAGGAGTTGCTTTCCCCGAAGAAAAATTGTGTTATGTGCGATTTATATTCTTCCTTTTCTACTTATTTTTTTCATCGATCAATTTTGGTTTCTACTGAAGAGTAGAGTATATTCTTGACTTGTGTTTTAGCATATCACATAAGTTGTTGAATCTACAGTAAAAATCTTAAAAATCTACTCGACAACATCAATAATTAATCAGTATCATGCTCAACAATTCATTCTTGCAACAACACTACTCTTAACATAATAGATTTAATACAACAAGAGAACATTAATCTTGTGATTGACTATGTCACCATTCATAATGACTAGTCCCTATCATTAACAACATTTGATCATTGCAATGCATCTAAATCAACAAGTACGAATTCTAATTGCAAACACATCAATCAACTTTGATTTAGCAGCATTGGTATCACTGTCATATACTTATTCAAGAGAAAACTACAGCCACCCTTGCCATATCTTAGTCAACAACAACAAACAATCTTATGGACAATCCTTGACATCATATAAAAACAAGTACCCCTGACATGCTACAATCACTATAGGAACAAACAATAGACAACCTCAGAAAAAAGTACCCTTGACAAATAGTAAATGGAATTAGTTTTTTCACAATATAGATGAATAGGTCTGTAAATAGTTCTAGTAATAATCAGTCATGTAGCAAGGATAGATGATATTTGTGTGACAGGCTCAATTTATTCATCTCTATAAACACAACATTTTTATGACCAACAATACCAGATCACCAGGTCATATGAAATTTGTACCAGGTTGAGCTACATGCATAAGTTATATCAGTGTGCATCAAACACTAGACTTCACATTATCCAGAGCACTACAAGGAGTTTTGAAGTGTCCTTACACCATGTTCTTGCCTAGATGAGAAAAATAATTTGATCTTACCATCACTGGTCCAGAACAAGGGAAAATACCATTAATGCATCATGACAAATAAATAACACTGCAGAACAGAGAAACAAATCCCCCATTGACAAACCAGAATAAGGAAATTAGATCATTACTACGTGGCCATTAGTGATGCATCACACCAAAACACATTGTTGTATTCATAACATGAAATTAGATCACATTTGTGCACCAGATCATGACCTTGCTTTAATCTTGCACTGGATTAATTATTTAAGCAGACATACACTCCAATGCACCAGATTAGAACATCGGTCCACACCCATGCATTATGCACGCTAGGTCACGCCTTGGATTTTAAATCACAGATTTCCCAAAGTCAAAACTTGTGATTACAACTTACATACACAATTGTGGACACTAATAACCAACCATATTCATTACATACCTAGATCGAATCATCCTTCACACCAAAACGCACTCAACAGATCAAAGCATTATAATCAACCCATCATTAGCGCATAAGATCGATTCCCTGTTTTACACTCTTGTTTCTACACATTGCATCACACCATATTTGAGATAAATACCAGAACTGGTTCAGCGATTGGCCATACTGCCATTAGATCAACACTACAAGTTCTTAGGTATTTCCTCATTGCACAAAGAAATTAGATTATTAAGCGACCACTTAATAGAGATAACCTAGGTCAATTAATCATACAACCATACATGTGCCAGAATAAAAAACAAAAACTTTTATGCATAATGAACCACATTTAGAACACGAGCACGCATTTGATCTCTCTAATGGTTCACCCTTTTGATGTCAGATGCAAAGATTTATACCCATCACTCAGTGACCAAATTAAGTTGACTGATCAAATTACCATGGGAATTTATATGGTAAAATTTGAAGTTATTTGAGCCAATGTGAGGATAAGTCCATGGTTTTTGAGGTGTTGAATAATAATAATAATAATAAATTTAAATTTAAAAATAAAAATAAAAATAAAAACACTTCCTACCAACATTTACGCAGGCTACGGTGGGAACTTAATGTAAATTACACAACCTATATAATGTTGATTCAACGTAATTATGTAGTATTTTATGCACAGCTAAAGTACAAGTTGTTATCCTTAGTCAATCATTTCCTTGCATCATCAGTTGTCATTTTTGTTCATACTCAATGCCCTACATAAAAAATCCATTATATAGGCATATTAAAGTCTTGCTAATCACTGCATCAGTAGATCATTGTTGACATCAATGCCAACACAAAATTGTTAACAATTTCCCCCTTTGGCATTGATGGCGACAATAGTAACCAATTGTTAGTTGATAATGATGTTACTCTCTCCCCCTTTGACATCAATGAAAAATAATCAATGGCCATAAAAATTCTTGCCTTAATTATGTGCATCTGAAGCTCCCCCCCACTACAGAAAAACCCTAAGATTAGCATCCCGTTTTGCTTCCTTTTTTGCATCTAGAGCCCATTTTTGGTGCTATTTCCATCCATTTATCAAATATGGTGCAAAATTTGATGCAGTTTTTGCACCAAGTCTTGCACCATCCTTTGCACCAGGTTTTGTGCCAAGTTTTACTTCAAGTTTGGCACCTAGTTTTTGTTTCTCCTACTTTTTCATCTCCTATTGCATCCACTTTTCGTGCCTACATGTGCATCAACTTTTGCATCATTTTTTGCATCCTCTTTTACATCATTTTATGCATCCATTCTTACATCCCCTTTTGAATCAAGTTTTGTGTCTAGTTTTGAATATACTTTTGTTGCATCCAATTTTGCATCTTGTTTTGCATCCACATTTCCATCCATTATTGTGTTCACTATTGCATCCACTTTTCTTGTGCCAGAATTTGCGCCTAGTTTGGCACCTATTTTTGTACCCATTTTTTCTTCTAATTTTACATCCATGTTTACATCCACGTTTGCATCAAATTTTGCATCTATTTCTACACGCATTTTTTTATCCACCTTTTCGTGAAGTTTTGCATCAGGTTTTAATTCTCATTTTGCATCTACTTCTATTGTATCCACGGTTGCACCGATGTTTATGCCCACTTTTGTATCTCTTTTCCATTTTATTTTTCATAAAAGTTTGCTTCTTTTTTTGCATCTATCATTGCATCCACTTTTTTTGTGCCATGTTTTTTTACCTACCATTGAACCCATGTTTGCTTCCACGTTTGCATCTTATTTTGCATCAAATATTCCATCTCTTTTTGCATCCACTTTTTTTTCAGGTTTATGCATCGAGTTTTTTATCTTGTTTTATATCCACTTTTGCATCTACTTATGTTGCATCCATTTTTGTGTCCACTATTGCACCCACGTTTGCATCCCTTTTTGCATCTTCTTTTGTTTCTTTTGTTGTATCCACTTTTTCATCCACATTTGTTGAGCCACAATTTCTTCCATGTTTTGCATCTACCATTGCACCCATGTTTGCTTCCACTTTTGGATCCACATTTGAATCCTCTTTGGTGTCCAAGTTTTCATTGAATATTGTGTATGTTTTTGTATCCCCTTTTGCATTGACTTTTATGTTGGGTTTTACATCAATTTTTGCATCTCACTTTGCACCTACTTTTGTATCTACGTCTATTGCATCCACTTTTTCATCTAATTTTGTGTCCACTATTTCAACCATGTTGACATTCCTTTTTACATGTTCTTATGCATCCAAGTTTTCCAATCATTTTTTCTTCCAATTTTGTGTCCATTGTTTCATCCACTTTTGTTTCACTGCAATTTGTGTCAAGATTTTCTCCTATTATTGCACGAATCTGCATTTGCATCCAAGTTTTCCTAACTATTGCTTCTATTTTTCATCTCATGGTCAAGATTACCATTTATTCACATAGCATAATGGTCGTAGGTGCATCCCCACTAGGAGTATGACCTACATTGCCCCCTTGTGGAGGTGCAATATTTGAAACAATCATATTTGGCATTTTTGTTGAGGTGGGAAAAGACGGTTCAACGCAATAGGTTGTGTGGAGGGCTTTCACTAAGTACTATTCTCATTGACCTCATCCAACAATGATGTGTCATATGGCACCTACCAAAAATATTACATGGGAACCTTACCTTTCGCTCTTTCTTTCCCCCAGCATTGGCGCTTGGAGCTTGTGGTTATTTTTTCTCAATCAAAATAGTTTTCTTGTTCTTATTCTTTTTACCACCCGGTTATTGTGGTCTACCTAGTCCTTTGGACTGAACAAAGGTAATGGTGGTTGGTTGGGAATAATTTTTAGTTGTCTTGGTTGTAGGTGCATTCAGCGCAGGAATATGAGAAATAACTAACTAGTTTAACCTCCCAGCTAACTAAATATAACCTAGTATTCAAACTTAGAAGAGTTTGGTGCTTCCAATGCAATTAGCTCTTTGCTACTCCCTAGTGCATAGCTTGGATATGGAGGAAGGCCCAAACGATCTTCAATTTTATTCAACTATTTCTCTAGGTTCTTCATGGAAAGTTGTAACTCATCCAACATGAGGAAGACTTCCTCCTTGACCTCAATGTGGTCCAATAATACACTACCCAATAGAATTTTCAAATGCTAGTAGATATAAACAATATACATGTATTAGTTGTATCTCCCTTTGGTGTGTGTTGTATTAAGAACCCAATATGCTACCTCTTTAGCCACTTCAATATCTATCAAACACCTATGCTTTCCTACAATGTCGTGTTTCACTACCATTATTTTGTCATGAAAATTCAATGAGTGTGGATGCAATACAGAGGTTTTTAAGTTTAAAATTTCTATTGGGCTCAAAAGCCTCCTTATTTTTTGTAGTGGTCCAATCCTCGTCGACTTTGAGTGCATCAACAATGCATTGTAATCTTGAATCAATGATAACGCAAACTTCCTATAATATGAATGTTGCCTCAAGATATGGAAGTGAAGGTTAGTGGAAGCCAAGGAGGAGAGGAACTTGGGAGATGAGGGATTTTCCCAAGGATGGATTCAGAGACGAACTTAAAGGAGAAATATTGTTCCTGACTTGAAAAATATATCCAAAGAGAAGGAGAAACCCAACCAAACGGGACTATAATAGTCTAAGTGAGGGGTTGAGAGTTGACATGACAAAAAAGACAAGAGAAAACAATGTAAGAAATTCCCAGGGGATGCATTGGGAGAGAACAAAAATAAATGAAACAACAAAGGGTAGCAAATTATCCACTATGCAAGGTTAAAGTAGTAACCCTAGAGCAAACCTCCTATGGCATTATTGTAGTTGAAGAAAAAAATCCCATGAATGTTAATAATTGACCATATTACAAGGCCTTGTAGCTTGAATTAACATCTGCCTTGTGCAAATTATGATTCTTGGAGCAAATGGCCAGACCTACAAATTATGAGTCTTCTGCAGAGGCTTGTAAGCTGAAAATGAAACCAAGGATGGCTCTAGAAATACATTCCCCAATATCATAACTATTATTAATTTCAACTCGGTTGCAACCATTAAACCAATACTAGTTCTAGAGGGGTCTTACACCAAATTGGAGTGATGTCAAACGATCCTCCAGGAAACTTCATGATGGCTTGTTAATGACATTAGGGAGGGTGCATAGCCACATCCTCATCTATGAGTGCTTGATGGGATGATGGCCATGCACTCTCTGACTTGGCATGTCTTAGTGATTCCATCGAGGGGAGATTCATATTTATAAGTATGACATTTCAAAACTTTATATTTAAATCTAGTTAATAAACATATAATAAGCTAATACTTACAATAAACTCTTTTTTAAGCTTGTGCACACTCCCTCTCTATATATATACTCTATGATATGCATATTACATTAATAATAATAATAATAATAACAACAAAACATGTCTAAAAAATTCCCTTTACATGTATGTACTTATATGTATTATGTGGAATTATAATAAAATTAATAATAGTAATTTTTATAGATAGAGATGTTAAATTTATATATAATATAAATAGTATTATAAAGAACAATTCATATGTCCATCTTAAATTTGGATCTATTAAGTGTAAAGAGAGATGACATATTTTAATAGTTTCTTATTTCTCACTCAAAATGAGTTTGCATCTTGAGAGATTTGATCCCTCTTGGTGTTTGACAAATCCAACAAATATCTATATTAGTTACAAATCTATCAAGTGTTGAGAGGGATTAAATCTCTCATGGTGCAATTTTTTCTTAAGTTTTGCACTCAAAAAGAGGTTTACATCACTAGAAATTCAATCCTTCTATATGCTTCGTAGATTTGGAGTAAATATAGATATTTTAATCAATACAATCTCCTTTTGTATTTTACAAATTTAGATTAACCTGAATTACTATTAAATTTTCCTTACTCTATTTCGATATTTTAGAAAAATAGAATATGCATTTAACCTAAATTAATATAGATTTTTGTATTTTAGAGAATGGGAATGTGCCTTCAACCAAAATTAACATTAATTTTAGCTTTTAAGAATGAAAAATCATGCGGACATCAAAATTAAATATTAATATAATCTAAATATTCTTCTTCGGAATTAATCACAACAATATTTTTGGGGTCAACCTTTCAATCTCATCATCATGACATAGATGGGGAAATAAATAATGTTGAAATGCTTGAGAGAATTCAACAAAAAAAAATATCAACATTAATTAGTCAAAAACCAATAATAAAAAAATTATTCAAACATATGAAAAAGCATAAAAATAATCAAACAAGTATTTAAAAATATAAATATATTAATATAAATATATCAAAAGTATATTATTAGAAGTTATTATTAAAAACAAGAACATTCTTTTTTGAATTTGAATAAATAAGCTATGAAAAGTCCTATAAATAAGGTTAAATAGGGCTATTGGTATAAATTAGATATTATGTATAATAATAAATAATGAAAATGTTAACTTTAATTAGTAAAAAAACTAATAAACAATAAAATTATTAAACAAATAGAAATATATATTATTTTTATATAATATAATATAATAAATTATTTGAGAAACCATTATTTAAAATAAAAAGATTTTTTAAATTAAATGAAAATAAGGGTTATTGGATAGTTCAATTAATTATATAAGACTAAATCTTGGGGCTAATATATACTAAATTGGAAATAAATGTTTTAAATTAGATATTATGTATTAAAAATAAAAATAATTTTTTTTTTTGAATTAAACAATTAATAATTAAATATTCTCCATATTCTCTTTTTTCCCTCATTTATTTATTTATTTTTGAATTTCCTTAGATTATAACAATTGCATACCTAAGAAACAGAAGAAACATTTGACCTTCCACAACTTGAGGGTTTTTATTGTTGTGGAATGCATATACCCATTTGCTACATCTAGTTCGCTGGTACAGGGGTTTGATAGATCCAATTTGCTAATACAAACATTTGCTAGAAGGGTTCGGTAGATCTAGCTCACATATACAATTGTTTGCTAGAAGAGTTTGCTAGATCTAGTTTGTCAATACAGGGGTTTGCTAGATCTGAATCGTTGATACAATTGATTTCTATATCTAGTTCATTGACATAGGGGATTTAGATAAAGGATTTTAATTTTTCTAGAATGCATATATCCATAGCTAATATAGGGGTTTTAGATAATGCATATATCCATATCTAAATCTATTTCCCTGATACACAAGTTTTGATAATGCAAGTCTACCAGCAATACTACATGGGTTTTGATAAAAAGATTTTATTGTCGTGAGATTCATATATCCATAACTAGATATACTGCTCTGATACATGGGTTTTGATGATGCAAGTCTAACATCGATAAGAGCTCCATAAAAAAGAAACATTAAGATTTGAGCACCAAGTTTTCTCCACTTAGTCCAATTACTTCAAAGAATAGAGGGTTTTTATTGTTGTGAAATGTATATGTTCATATTAGCTATAGTTCCCTAATACATGTGTTTTAATAGAATGCTTGTTATAGCCACATTGACTAATTAACCGATGCTTTTGCCATGTTCTAAACATATATCCTCCTTTCTACAAAATCCTTCCTCCAAGAGAATGGTTTTATTCACTCGGTGGCCTTTTCAATAACGAGATATTTTGATTTATATTGAATTTTCTATTTTTGATTTATAATGAATCTCCTTAACCCATTCACTATATAATATGGAATCATCGCAACTGTATTGAATGGTTAGATATTTGTTATTATAACTATCTACATGGTATATGGTAATCCATATCATTTTGATCAATCATTGAATTTCAATTTAACCTTAACCTTTTCAATCACAATATATTTTGATTTGTATTGAAATTTTTTTATTTTTTTATTATGAATCTGCTTAACCCATTCACTAGATCATATGGAATCATCACAACTATATTGAATGGTTATCCATATGTTATTATAACTATTGACATATTATATGGTAATCCATATCATTTTGACCTTGTTGTCATTCTGTATTTTTGAGGTTGAGGGAGTAAACACATAGGAAAACATCAAAACCACTTTGGAAGCTAGGATATAGCCCTGCTAGCTTCAGAGAGGGATCTCTCTGTAAAATTTAGTTTTGTTTTATGTAAATTTTAGGCTAGTTGTGATTGTACTGTTTGTTTTGATTTGATTGGTTTTCTTGATTTAAGTGTTATAATTCCATTGGGCTATGAAGTCTATAAATTAAATTGGATTTGGCATCAAATTTTAGAGGAGTTTTCACGGGGTAAGCTAGGTTGCACTATCTAAATCTTTTCAGAAATTAAATGGATTGTGAAATAGCACAATTGTAAGGTTCAGTAGAAATTAAGGAGCAATTAAGAATTCCTTAATTTGACTTCAACGAAAAAAAAAAAAAAAAAAAAAAAAAAAAAAAAAAAAAAATAAAAAAAAAAAAAAAATAAAAAAAAAAAAAAAAATAAAAAATAAATAAATATAAATAAATAAATAAATAAATAATAATAAATAAAATAAATAAATAAATAATAAAATAAATAAATAAAAATAAAATAAATAAATAATAAATAAATAAATAATAAAATAAAAAAAAATTATTAAATGCCATAATAGGGTGCTCTAAATAACAAATCCTATTCATCACAGTTTCTTTTAAATAATTCAAATATTCAGAATAACAGAGAAATAAAAACAATGTTTAAACAAATAAATTGAAGAAACACATCACCATTTGGTACACCACATGAATCTTGTGAAAGGTCCCTATATTATTGATGCTCCAGTACTTTGAAAAATTACAATATGCAAAGGAAATTGGATTCAAAAATCAACTTGTAATACTTCAAACAATGAAGTATTTATACAAAATAATTAAAAAATATTGTCAAACCGACATTGTATTATTAGCATAATTACAAATAATATGATTTATCTCTAGTAGAAAAATAGGCCACATAAACAACTGGAAGGAAAGGTCGCTCTGTTTTGCTAGATTCGGTTCCTAAGTCAACCTGAAAATGTGCTACACTGATGTGTTGACTGTCGTGATGGAAATTGTGTTGGTCATTGCTTATTGTAGCCAATTACTCTTCAATCCAATAAATCACAAAGATATTCCCATCTCTTTTCATCGAGTATGGTCAATTTAATCACCCTCCAGTAAATTTCATCTACCTTTGTGTATTTGGCAAAAGTTGATTTCACTGTAAAAACATGTTTTACCTCATTTTGTATGTAGAAATCATTTGACATGGTTTCTAAAAATTCTTTTGTTGTCATACTTCCCTTTATCCCACTGAACTTGATACTGCTTATGGCCATTTCTTTCATCTTCAGGACATAGTCTTCTTGAGTGATCAATTTATCATTTATTACATAAATGTTGGGCAACCCTTTTTGGATCAATGCTTCAATTCTGTTGCAGAACCTATTTACTCCCAACTCCAATGTTTTACATCTTTCTTCCAACTAATCAATAAGGTTCCTCTTAGTCAAGACTTTCTTGACTTCCAAAATAGTGGTAGTTCTCTCACTGATTCCTAATTCTTCAAGTTCATATTTTGACTTAGAATTTAGGAATCTGATAATGTTGGAGGCTTCTGTGGGCATTTCTCCAAGCTTTTCCCTTCCCTGAACAATGGTTTGTGTAGATTTTTCTATCAATTCCTTCTTCTCAAAGATGATTTGGATAGATGGCCAAATCTCATTCATAGAGTCTAGAATACTCATCCCAATGGTTTCCTTTGCTTGGGCCAAGGTCTGACCAATTGAGGTATCCCTTTCTACCTTCTGCAACTTCTCCAACAATCTCAGTGATTTCTGCATTTCAGTGATACGAGAAGCCCCAACTTTGGCTTTCTGTACTTCTAAAGCTTTGAGTTGATCTTGCAAAGTCTTGATCTTTTTTGACTGGATTGACATGTTCTCCAGTGTCTTGGTCACATGATCAGCACTTGCAGTATGAGTGGAAGAAGTAGTTGCAGTGGTTGTTCCTGTTGTTGGAAGTTGAGAAATGGGTATGGCATCTAGGGGGACAATGGTCATCTTATGACTCTATTCTTTCTCCTTTATCATCTTTTCCTTTTTTGCATCCATCTATCTAATCTGCATGTTCTGCTCTATAATCAGCTTCATCTTGTCAGCCTTCTGTGCCTCATTTTCTTCAATGTCCTTGGTCAATGGGTCCTCTGTGACTGGCAGCTTGAGTTGTTTTCTCAATGTTGCAATGTCCAAATTATTATTCTTGATATTCTCCTCTACAATATTGACATCTTTGGGATCATATCTTATCTTTACCACCAAGTCCTCCAAAGACTTGATCCTATTATCCTTGGCTAAGGAGGATACCTTCTCCATTTTCAACTGATACTGAAAATTGGAAAATGAAACCTGAAACTTGGACAATGGCATAGAAATGTTAGTTAATGTGGAAGATATCATCTCACCAGCATGCTTATGCATCTCCACTTGATTAACGGGATGTATGTCTTTGGTGTTGAACTCAATTGTAGTGCTCTTGTAACCTACTGTTGTTTTTGGATGTGGAATTTGGGCTTCAAGAAAAGCCATTTGCATCTTCCCATGCTCTGTGTCAAACATTGATAACGATCTACTTTGTGAGCTGGAATTCTGCTTCCAAAATTGATTATAGGTATTGTTTTTTATAATCTCATTCTTAAGCTTAATCTCTTTGTATCTATCAAAAACTGTCTTTTCCTTCTCTCCTTGGACATTCCAGGATTCTAGTTTTGTTTCCTTGTGACCTTGTGATGATGAAGGTCCAGTAGGAGATGTTACAAATTTGCTGGTTGTAGGTGGTGAGTCTGTATTTATGATTGAAGCCTGCTCTTTTGTCTCTTTGTCCTCATCTACCCTAGGAGTTGATTTTGTCCTCTTCTTGTAAATGATACTGAACTCTTTGGCTTCACTTCAAGTGGTTAATGATGATCCCTTCTCTGTTTATCTTTTACTTGATTTTTCATGAGGAGTGGGAGTCTGCAAACTAGAAGTAGAAAAGAGTTGTTCTTCAACTTCTTGCAAGGTATTTTCTGTCCATTCCAATTGATTTGCATATTTTTCTATTTCAGGCCTTGAAGTATGGATGTAGGGAGTACTTTTATTTTCCACTCTAAGCTTTGAAATAATGCCACAAGGGTCATAACACCATGTAAAACTTAGGTTGAACTTAATTTATTTAAGCATCGTGTCTGCTTCTTCACCTTCTGTCTTGGTATTACATATAAATGGGCCCACCTGTATCTTTATTTGAAACTATGATTTCTTCTTGGACACTACAAAATGAATGTCATCAGAATTTAGTATTTGTCTAATATACTCCAAGGAAAAAATCCTCACGGGGAGGTATTTAGGGAGTTTATATGGTGCCAATTCGCAACTATAAACCTTGATTTATGTGTAATTTTGGTATAAATACCAATTCTTGGTCTTAGCTTGATCTATTAAATGCAATATTCTTTTGATGTCTTCACCAATTCTGGGTTGTATGGAACTGTTAAGGATGTTCATTGCTGGGTGAGCAAATTCTTCAATAAATTTCTTATAAGAGAACTCTTGTTGCTCTTTCATGACCAATGAGGTCCAAAAAATCACTGGCTATTGGTTGCCTACATCATCAAGCTTCTGCATTGAAAAGTTGAACTTATATGCTTGATAATAAAGGAACATGTAGATTAGAATAGAGGTGTACTTAAACACCTTCTCTGTGGGAAATTTTAGAAATTGTTCATGAATGTTGTTAGCCAAGAATTGACTAAAATTGAACACAATGGATGGCTTACTCTCTGTGGAAAATATGGAGAGGCAACCTAAAATGGGCTCATCTACCCACTAATCAAAATAATAACCCAAAATATAGGAAATTATGGATATGATTTGTTTGGCTTGATCAGGGAAGATGGAGGAAGGATATGGAGGATTCTTTTTAGGTAATTGGGAATTCTCGTGTAAGAAGATCTTGAAAATTTTGTCTCTGGTAGTGAAATCTAGCTTTTGATCAAGCAGGGTGAGGGCTTCTAAGGAGAAAGGATTATTGTTTTCCACATAGGGAGCTAGCAACATTTGGTCTATTGACTGGGTAGTAATGGTAAAGAGAATGTCACCGAATGGGGACATGATAGTTCTTTGGCCAGGGACATAATAGGCCTAACATTTTTTGGTAAATTCAGGGGTTTGGAATGTCAAAGGGAAGTTGTAATGGGGAATATTAGACTCCCATATCCCAATTTCATCAATTTTATCTACATGCTTGTCTTCCATCCAACAATATAACTCTAAAAAGTCATAGTAGCATTGGGTTTCATTTATCCGATAATCCCTATCGGCTAAAGGGATGTGATCTAAATCTACAGAGGAAGGGATCAAGGGAATAATAGGTCTTGATTTTTTCTCTTGGGAGGCATGACTGTATTAATGAAAGATAAGAGATATTGACAGAAGACCTTACTTGGAAACTATTTGGGTAACAAATTGTCAGGTGAAGGAAAAAGAAGTCTATCAATTTTGATATGGTCCTGGTCAAGGAAAAGCTATGAGAACGGTCGTTGTGCAAAAGTTGTCAGTTACAGAAAATGAAAAGTAAAAAATAAGGAGAGTGATAGCTTCAAAAGCTTTTAAACAATGTTGTGAAAGTCCCGTTGGAAAGGACGTGGGACCGTTAAGTTTAAACGATTACCCGAGAAGTATGAATTTAATGTTGAACGGTCTTTTTTTGCTGGGAGAGCATTTAAGTGGACAACGGCTAGGCGATGTGGCAGGAGATGACGATAGAGGAGTAGTGGTGGGGATGCGATGAAGAAAGCAAAAGGAAAGTGGTTTCAGAGGGGGTATAAGATGGTAAGCAGTTTCACCAAGTGGGGTGCGAAGTGCGGAAATGCTGCCACATTAGGATGGGGCCTGACGGAGGAAACAACGTTTTCATAACCCCATCGACAGTAAAGGTAGGATGGAGAGGGGGGATCGAAGGCAGATAAGGGCCATAGATTGTAAGGGGGAGTGGATCTTGATGCCCTGATAGCGCGGTTGATTAACTGTATACAACAAAACAAGATTTGTCTGTATATGTTTTTTATACTTTGCCTCTAAACCTAGGATAAGAGGGAGTATGAAATATATGTAAAACACTTTATCCTATCGCGCATATTTTTGCCATTTTACAATATCCTTAGACTTAGGATAAAAATGGAATAGGCACATATTTATAAAACCATATAATTTACCTACCCATAACTAACTAACATTTTATTTTTTCTAAAGGGTGCACTTAGACTAGCAAACCCACATTATTTTCTTTTACACAGAATGAAAAACTATCTAAATCCTATCACTTATTTATTTTATTGATTCATATTAAACAGTTGAATCAATGTCATTTTCTACTTAACTATTGATTTACCAAGATTAGACTGTTTGGCAAATCTTTATTCTCTAACCTAACTTACAAAAATTAAACTTGTTTAACCATGATTACACTGTATGATTAAACAAATAGCTAGTGATTGTGGCATTTTGAACAAGCTACACACAACCTTTATTTAAAAAGGATGAAGAAAACTATCTATCAGTAGTGGCATTTAGACTTGCAACACTTTTAGTATTATTCCTTTTTTTTGTTTTTCTTTTGACGGGGTTATGTTTTTATTATTATTATTATTATTTTTTCAATATTTTTGTTTTCCTCTTTTTTATACCCTCTTTTCATTTTTTATTCTATTTTTATTTTTATTTGGAAATCATTAAAAGATTGACAACAATATGAGATTCCTGAGATACAATATTCAATTACCTTGAGATCCTATAAATTATAGGACCCTAACAGTGGCTCCAACTAGGGATGACACTCTCCTTGTGAGGTGCCAAGAACATTTGATCAGTAGCCTTGAATGTTCTATTTCAGCAATATCCACACATGATTTCCTTTGTTGCAATACTTATGGTAACATATCAATGGAAGCTTAGGGCCTTCTCTGCGGGCTTCAACTTCTGTTAATAGCTCACCCAATCAAAATAATAAAGACAATGATATTTACAATGATTAATGCTAGAAAACTTTCTATTGCTCAAAGAAATAGTGCTTCAACATTCTCCCATTCATAGGTCCACCAGGCATTTCTGTCCCATCTAGATGTTTGAGAAAAAATGCATTGTGTCCTCTGAAAGCATAAATGACATAAGGCCCCGTCCATAGATTGTCGAATTTTCCATGTTTTCCTTTGTCCTCTCTTCTGGAATCTCACTTTAAAACTCTATCACCCAGAGTGAAAACATCTGTTTTAGTTCTTCTATCAAAACCTTTTTGGTATTCTCCTGGATGACCTGAGCCTGATTATAGACTTCTTCTCTAGATTGTTGCAATTGGATTGTTTGATCAATTCTCCTTTGGATGTCATTTGGCTCAACATGCAATTCCTAGCTTATCTTCATGACTAGAACTCCCAAAGAGGATGGAAAACAACATCCATTCCATAAACCAATTAGTATGGTGACATGCTAATTGATTTCTTTGTTGTGATTCTATCAACCCAAAGTGAATTTATCAACTTGTTGTGCCATGATTTTTTGTTCTCTTCTAACAACTCTTAATAATGTTTACCATACTCTTATTTGAAGATTCAACCAACCCATTACCCTGTGGGTAATAAGCAGTTGAATGTCCCAAAGTAATATGGTATTTGTTGCAAAAATCTATCATTTTCCTAGATCTAAAAGCTGCAACATTATTTGTAATGAGCTTGTTTGGATAGCCAAATCTAGACAGGATATTGGTTTCTAAGAATTTGATGATAACAACATCTGTGGCTAGTCTGGAAGGTGCGGCCTCAATCCATTTGGTGAAGTAGTCAGTATCGGTGAGAATCCATTTATGTTGGGCAGAGGATGGTGGATAGATTTATCCAATGAAATTCAATCCCCATTGTTGGAAAGGACTTTCAACATATACGAGTTTCAAAGGTAGAGGAAAAAGCTTTCTTTTCCCCTCAAATATTTGGCATTTATGGCAAGACGTTACCTTCTTATGAACATCTAGGAAAAGGGTAGGCCAGTAAAAACCGGCTCTAAGGATTTTATTAGCAGTGGTTTTCTAGTATAGATGGCCACCGCAATCACCTTCATGGAATTCCTGCATTTTCTTTTTGCTTCATCTTTCAACAGACACTTTAGTAGAACACCACCAATGATCCAAAATGGATCCTAAACCCTCTAAGTCTAAGTCTTTAAAACTATCGGAAAACCCTATCGAAGAGGAAAACACTAAATAATTGGCAAAAACAGAGTAAAGCGAAGGTTGAAGTATCATTGAACCAGACCCGTCGGATCAGACCGATCAATCGTCCAGATCAAATCGGCGGATCGCATCGGAGGGATTTGCGATATCATAGTCGACAAAGTGTATCGGAGGTGGCCTTATGGAAGTTGCGATCATGATCTAGCGACACAACATGGACTGTTGATCAAGCGCATAGATCAACGACCAAGATTACATTACCGCGTCGCAAGATTTCAAAAGGGAGGACTTACCGAAAGCCCGAGATCATGCAATATGCGATTGCGATATATCGCATCGCAACAATACAAGGGGGTGAAGACCCTTAGCCAATGCGACTTGCAATTGTGATTGAGCCAAACCCGATGGGGTTTATAAATGCGACCCTATAAATTTTGAGTTCCGATATAAAAGTGTTTGTCAGGATTTTTCTGTGTATTAGCACATTTCTGTTATAAAATCGAAATACAAAAGGAAATGACTTGAAGCGATAAAGCTGGACTCGAAAGATTTATAAATGCAATTTTATGTTATTTGAGTTACGTGGTAAGTGGGATTTCGGGTGGGCCTTAGGCGGTAAGTGGTATTGGATGGGCTCTGCCTAATTCCATACACCGGTCAACACGTAGCACCCCGTAGGAGAGAGAAAATCGCCTTTTTGGGCGGGTAATATCCGTGCAAATGGGCTGCCCGAAATGGCTGTCAATCATTGGATTGGAAGGTCACATATCAACAGCGGGCTTGCAACAACGATATAACACAGAACCGATAGGATTATAGGTTGGATTCAATATCTTTTGAGTTCTGGGCTTTGGTCTATTGGTCAAATTTTCCATTGCTTTAGTGTATTTCCATTTCTAAACGAGAAATGTATTCCCGGGGATTTCACCCGTGCCAGTGGTCCTTTCCGTTACAAAAAGGTGGCCACCATACCTTCAATGTTTTACAATGATTGTTTAATTCTCGAAAGGGGGATGAATGGACAGGGGCCAGGAGCCAGAAAGCACGAGAAAGGAATGCAAACCGAAAGCATCGATAGGCTTAAAAGCCATTCAATGGCAGAGACAGAGGGAGGCAGTTGCTCAGAGACAGAGAGTCAGAGAAAACACAGCTATGAATAGTGGATCAGAGGCACTAAGAGGGAGAGTCTGTGTACTCTTTAAACTCGAGGTTTTCGAGTGAAATCCCTGTGTAATATCACTGTTGTTATGTTATAGCTCTGCTTGATCTCACACTTGTAATATTATAGTCTTAAAGACTTAATATAGAGATAGACACTGAAAGCTGGACCAGGAGACGTAGCCAGGAAGTCTGGTGAACTCCTTGATTATTTGTTGTGTTGATGTGTGTGACTGTTATGATTTCTAACCGCTCATTGTCTATATTATTCGCAATCTTTTCGATCTGTTGCACTAAATAATATAGGCATTCCTGCAAATGAGTTTGTAATACCTTAATATTGATTTAAGATCTCATTTTCAGCTCAAGTGGTATCAAAGCATTTGGTTTTGTTAAGGTTAGACAAGCTTGTGCTGGATTTTGAATGCTAACTAGATTAAAGCTCAGACTAGGAGAAGGAGAACTTGTTGAGGCTAATCCAGAGATTGGAAGAGTCTATTATCAGAGGAGAATGGAAGAAGAAACTCCACTTGGATCAGAATCTCAGTTCATGGACAGTTTTATGGCCATGCGAGCCATGGTGGAAGAGATGCATCTGGAGTTTAAGAAGGGTCGAGGTGGAAGCACTTCAACACCCAAACCATACAAAGGAGCAAAGGAACGTTTTCTAGTTGCCCCTCCAAAAGGCAAAGGAAAAGGAGAAATATCTTCTCCACCATCTCCTCCATCATCACCTTCATCGTCCTCATCATCTTCTTCGCATTAAACTAGCCTGGATTAAAAAATAAATAAATAAATAAATAAAATAAAATAAAATAAATAAATAAATCATTTGATTAAATTAGATGTGAAGTTTGATTTTCCAATTTATGATGGAGAACTAAATGCAGAAAAGCTAGATAATTGGATAAGACATATTGATGTATATTGCAGGGTGTAGAACATTGATTCAGAAAGGAAGAAGATTCAGCTGGCTAGCCTTCAACTTGGAGGAATTGCACTAGTATGGTGGGAAGGCAAGACCCAAGATGATCTGCAAAAACATGGTAAAATCATTTCTACCTGGAATGAATTTGTTTATGCTATCGAAAATCAATTCTATCATTTACCTTACATGCAACAGACAATGATGAGTTGGCAAACTCTTCGCTAGTTGAAGGGTCAGAGTGTACAAAGTTATACTCAGGAATTCAGAAAGAGATCTTTAACTCTAGGAATATCATTAGACTCACCAAAGACTTTATTGAAGTATATAGGTGGTCTTCATAGCTATTTAAAGCATACTATTCTCATGTTTAATCCCACTAGCTTAGATGATGTATTAGTTCAAGCCACACATCTAGATGCTAGAGGTAAGAATGTAAACCCAGAGGTTGGGGGAACATCTAAATATTCTGTAAGAAAGAGCAAGGAAAAGAAGAAACTGAAATGGAAGGAGAGGAACGCAAACACTGTACAAAATAATAAACCTTCATGCACTCATTGCAAGAAAAAAGGACACGATGAGGCACACTGTTGGTCTTTGCATCCAGAACAGAGACCTAAGAAGTTCGGTGGTAAGGAGAAAAAGAATGTTGAAACTATTCAGCATGACTTGGGATCAGATTTAGGTGATGAAACAACAGTTACAACCACAGGTATTAAAGGTAAGGATTCTGAAGCACCCACAAGTAATTCTGCACTATCTGTTGATAATGAAAATAATGAGAGAGAAAGAAATGAGCTTTTTTGTATTAGAGTAATTTCCAAGCACAATAAGATTGATACTTTGTTTGATAGTGGATCACAAGTAAATTTGATTTCTGAAACAATTGTAAAGAAGTTGGGATTACAAACAAAACCTCATGAGAAGCATATCCATAGGTTGGGTGTGTGAATAACAACAAACACTACAGTAAACGAGACATGTAAACTTAGTTTGCTATTGTCAACCTTTGTAGATGAGGTTGATAATATAGTTCCTGATATATGTGGTATTTTTTGGGAAGTCCATACTTGTATGATAAGAAAGCTATTTTCTATAGAGCTGAGAATAAGTATCAACTCACTAAAGATGGAATTGAATATATTGTAAGAGCTCATAAACTCAAAAATAACTATTCTCTCATAAATTCAAGACAGATGAAAAGAATTATGAATTCAAGTAAGCAATTTTTACTAATGGTTGTAAAGACAAAGGATCCTGAAAAATCCAATGCATTTGAAGGCTGTGATTCTAAATAGAAAGTTGATTTAGTTAAAGTTGTTTCAGAGTATGATGTTCTATTTCAAGAACCAAAAGGTCTGTCACCCACGCGAGAAATAGTACATGATATTTTTTTGCAGCAAGATGCTCCATTACCTAACCTTGGAATGTACGGGTTGTCAACTTTAGAGAATGCAGAGATAAAGAAGTAGGTACAAGAGTTGCTCAATAAAGGGTTCATATGACCAAGCACATCACCATGTGGATCTCAAATCGCGCTGGTGAGAAAGAAAGATGGATCATGGAGAATTTGCATTGATTATAGAGCACTAAATAAAGTAATGATCAAGAATTGTTATCCTCTTCCTCGTATTGATGATCTATTAGATCAACTGAAAGAAGCAGTTTACTTTTCTAAGTTAGACTTATGAAGTGGCTATCATCAGGTCAGAGTTGCAGAATTGGATGCATGGAAGACTGCTTTCAAGACAAAGCAAGGACTGTATGAATGGTTGGTTATGCCTTTTGGCTTAACTAATGCTCCTGCTACATTTATGAGAGTTATGAATGATGTACTCAGACCTTTTATTGATGATTTTGTAATTGTTTATTTAGATGAAATTCTTGTTTTTAGTAAGACATGGGAAGACCATGTAAAGCATGTAAAGCAGACTTTAGATGTTTGAAAAAGAGAAAATCTCTATGTAAAACTGTCAAAATGTGAATTTGGCAGAACATCTTTAAATTATTTGGGTTATATTGTAGTGGGTGGTGAATTGAAGATAGATCCCTCTAAGGTTGAAGTCATTGTGAACTAGCCTAAACCCAAATCCGCTACAGAGGTTAGGAGTTTCCTAGGGGCAACACAATACTGGAGAAAGCATATTGCTAACTTTTCTTTGATTGCAGCTCCATTACATGCTTTAACAGGATTGAAACAGGTGTTTCAGTGAGGAGGCAAACAGTAGAAATCCTTCAACACCTTAAAAGAGAAAACCAGTACTAGCACTACCAGATCTTCAACATCCATTTGAAATTGGGACAGATGCTAGTGACTATGCCATGGGAGTAGTGTTGATGCAACAAAGAAAACCCATATGTTATCATTATGAGAAATTTACTTTTGCAGTAGTTAATTATCCCACATATGATAAAGAATTGTATGCATTAGTACAAAGTGTGAAAAAGTGGAAACATTACCTAATGGGTAAGGAAACCATCATACATACAGATCATCAACCACTTCAATATTTGCACTCACAAACTAAATTGTAGCAATCAAGACATTATAGGTGGATGGGTTTTCTACAATAATTTCATCTTGTCATCAGATATAAGAAGGGCATACAAATCAAGGTTGTAGATATGTTGTCAAGACCAATCATAAATGCATCTACTATACTTAAGCATAAGTTAGTAATGCATGAAAGTTACATTGAACAATATGCTCAAGATGTTGATTTTAAAGATGTATATGAAACTTTAAGTCATGGAAACCAAGCAGAAGAATTGGATTATTATGTAAAGGACCAACTCTTATATCATTTGGGAAAGTTATGCATTCCACAAACTGAAAGAGTTAACATAATTCGAGAAGCACATACTTCTCTAATATCAGGTCATTTTGGTGTAAGTAAAACAGTTGCACAATTGCAAAGGTTCTGTTATTGGCCAAAAATGCATGAGACAGTTTCTAGATATATCAAAGGGTGTACTATGTGTGTTACAAGCAAGCCCAGTAATAGAAAATTAGGCTTGTACACTCCACTTCCAATTCCTTCTCGTCCTTGGGAAAGTGTTTCCATGGACTTTGTTGGGGTATTGCTAAAATCTTGAAAAGGTCATGATTATTTGTATGTTGTTGTGGATAGGTTCAGTAAAAAGTGTATTTTGATACCTTGTAACAAGCAGGTTACAGCTGAATAAACAACAAAGTTGTTCTTTCAAAATGTATGGGTTCATTTTGTTTTACCCACTTCTATTGTATCTGATCAACATTCTCGATTTGTTGGGAAGTTTTGGTCAATTTTATGGTAGTTGATGGACACCAGGTTGAAGAAGAGCACAAAATTTCATCCACAAACAGATGGTTAGATAGAAGTGGTCAACATGACAGTTATCCAGTTGTTGAGAGGCTATTGCAGCAAGCATCCCAAGCTTTGGGATGAGCATTTGTGGTATGTGCAGCATGCTTACAACTATGCCAAGCACTCTTCTACTCAGAGATCTTCTTTTGAGACTTGTTTTAGTTTTATACAAAAGTCTCCCTTGGATTTTGTCTTTGGTAAAGACATAGCAGTTAATGGACACAGTGATGTGGACAAAGCAACCAAGTTCATTGAACAAATCTAGGAAATTCACCAAGCAGTACAAGAAAAGCTGGAAAGAAGTGAAGCCAAGTACAAGGCAACACATGAAATGCATTGGGTTGAGCATAGTTTTCAAGTTGGTGATCAAGTATGGTTGTCCATCAGCAAGGACAAAATGCAAGGTGAAGGTAAGAAGCTAAAACCAATAAGTTATGGACCTTTCAAGATACTTGATAAAATTGGTGAAAATTCTTTTCGCTTTGATTTGCCAGCTTATATGCAGATCTATTCAGTCGTTAATGTAGAAAACTTGAGATTGTATGAACCTTCATTGATTGAAGATCCTGAAGAGAAAAGTCAGTTGCCTTCTATTGGGGATTTGTTGCCTGAGTATCTCAATGAGTTACAGGAAGACACAGTTTTGGACAGGAAGGTAAGAACTACGCGTCAAGGGGATGTTGAGTACCTGAGAGTAGGACTCAAAGGTTCAAATCCAAGAAAAGCACGATGAATAGAAGTTAAACAAGTGAGGGAGCTGTATCCTCACTTGATCGATGCCTAAAAACCAACTTTTGGTGGTCCAAAAGCTTTTCAGTGGGAAGGCATGATCCAAAATGGATCCTAAACCCTCTAAGTCTAAGTCTTTAAAACTATCGTAAAACCCTATCCAAGAGGAAAACACTAAAGAATTGGTGGAAACAGAGTAAAGCGAAGGTTGAACTATCATTGAACTAGAGTCGTCAGATCGGAATGATCAATGGTCTAAATCAAATCGACGAATCACATCGAACTGATCGACAATATCGCGGTCGACAGAGTGTATCGGAGGCGGCCCTATGGAAGTTGTGATCGCGATGCAGCGACACAGCGTGGACCGTTGATCGAGCGCGCAGATCAACGACCAAGATTACATTATCGCGTCACGATATTTCCAAAGGGAGGACTTACCAAAATCCCAAAGACCATGCGATATATCACATCGCAAGATCGCATTGCAACAATACAAAGGGGTGAAGACCCATAGCCGATGCGACTTGTGATTGCAATCGAGGCGAACCTGATAGAGTTTATAAATGCGGCCTTATAAATTTTGAGTTCTAATATAAAAGTGTTTGTTAGGATTTTTCTGTGTATTAGCGCATTTCCATTATAAAATTGAAATACAAAAGGAAATGACCTGAAGCGATAAAGCTAGACCTGAAAGATTTATAAATGCGGCTTTATGTTATTTGAGTTCTGTGGTAAGTGGGATTTCAGGGAGGCCTCAGGCAGTAAGTGGTATTGGACAGGCTCCACCCGATTCCATACACCGGCCGACACGTAGCACCCCGCAGGAGAGAGAAAACCACCTTTTTGGGCAGGTAATCTCCGTGCAAATGGGCCGCCCGAAATGGTTGTCAGCCATTGGATTGGAAGGTCGCATATCAACGGTGGGCTTGCGATAGTGATATAATACGGACCCAATATGATTATAGGTTAGATTCAATATCTTTTGAGTTCCAGGCTTTGGTCTATTGCTCAGATTTTCCATTATTTTAGTGTATTTCTATTTCTGAACAAGAAACATATTCCCAGGGATTTCAGCCGCGCCAGTGGTCCTTTCATTACAAATAGGTGGCCACCATACCTTCAGCATTTTACAATGATTGTTTAATGCTCAAAAGGGAGATGAACGGACACGGGTCGGGAGCTAGAAAGCCCGAGAAAGGAATGCAAACTGACAACGCCGATAGGCTTAAAAGTCATCAATGGAAGAGATAGAGGGAGGAAGTTGCTTAGAGATAGAGAGTCAGAGAAAACACAACTACGAACATTGGATCATAGGCACAAAGAGGGAGAGTCTGTGTACTCTTTAAACTCGAGGTTTTCGAGTGAAATCCTTGTGTAATATCATTATTATTGTGTTATAGCTCTACTTGAGCTCACACTTGTAATATTCTGCTCTTAAAGACTTAATATAGAGGTCGACACTGAAAGCTGGACCAGGAGACATAGCCAAGAAGTCTGGTGAAATCCTTGATTATTTGTTGTGTTGATGTGTGTGATTGTTATGATTTCTAACTACTCATTGTCTATATTATTCGCAATCTCTTCGATCCGTTGCACTAAGTAATATAGGAATTCCTGCACATGATTCTGTAATACCTTAATATTGATTTAAGATCTCATTTTCAGATCAACCAACATCTTTCCAATATAAAGCATTACCTATGATGCAAAACTTTACTGCTTTTAACTTTAGAAATCTAGTATTTGTCTTAGTTAAACTAGGAGGAGCATTTAAATTGAATAAAACAAAATGGAGGTCTGCATACCAAGGTGAGGTCATGAAAGCCTCATCTAATTGTGGAGTCGCTTGTTCCTCTTGATCATCTAATGCAGCTACAAAGTTGATATCCAAGCATTAAAGTTAGATTCAGCCATAAATTTGGCTAATCATTGTCCTTTGATAAGCTTGGTTGGCTTGATTTCCATGTCATACTCAAGAATAATGGCAATCCATTTGCTTCTTTTTCCATTTGGTCCATTTTGTGTTAAAATATCCATAACTATAGCATTTGGTACATAAAAAATTATGTGAGAATGGAGGATATACCCTCTGAAATATTTAATTTCTTTTATCAATGCAAAGGACTATTTTTCCATTATATTATATTTGAGTGCAACATCCCTTAAAGCCTTGTTAAATAAAGCAATGGGCTGTTCAAATCCCTCATCGTTTTTCTGTAAAGGGACAGTTGCAACAGTGTGTCCAAAAGCAAATGAAAAGATTATAAAACCCTTAGTAAAGCCTAAACTGATTAGGACTAGTGCTTTTGTCAAATCTTGCTTAACTTGATCAAATGATTGCCTAGTTTCAATGTTCCATATGATTTCTGAATCTCTTTTTAGCATATTTGTTATGTTTCTTAGAAGTTCTACAAGGTTAGGGATGAATCTTCTTAGGAATTTTATTCTACCAATAAATGATTGAATTTCCTTAATGTTTCTAGGATGATTGATTTTCAAAATAGCTTCAATCCTTTTGGGATTGATTTTAATACCTTCCTTAGAGATGATATGACTAATAAGTTTTCCCTCTTCAAGGCCAAACAATGTTTTCTTGGGATTTAATGAAATCCAAAACCATCTGAATTTCTCAAATACTCTTCTCAAATGTAACAAATGTTTTGGATCAGTTTTAGAATAAACAATTATGTCATCTAGATAGATCACTATAAATCTGCCAATCTCATTAGCAAAAACAATATCAATTGCTCTTTGAAATATGGCTCCAGCATTCATTAACCCAAAAGGAATCTTCACATACATGAAGGTACCCCATGGAGTAGTAAAGGCTATTTTATCTTGATCATCAGGGTGAACTAAAACCTTATTATAACCTGAGAAACCATCTAGTAAAGAAATCCTAGAAGACCCAACTACCTTCTATAAAATATGATCCATTTTTGGTAAAGGATAGTTGTCCTTTAAGGGGACTTTATTAAGATTCCTAAATTCTATGCACAATCTGAATTCACCTGTTTTCTTCCTAGTTGGCACAATATTGGAAACCCATTTAGAGTACCTAAGAGGAACTATGATTTTAGAGTCATACATTCTTTTAATTTCCTTCTCAATTAAAGGCATTAGAACTGGATTTATTCTTCAAAGTTTTTGTTTAAATGGTTTTTTATCCTCTTTAATTGGAATTTTGTGTTGTATAATCTTTGTATCATATGTTTTAAGATCTTCATAGCTCCAAGCAAAAACATCACTGAACTCCTTGAATAAAGCAATGTATTTTTGCTTTTCAGCAGTGGGGAGTGATATTCGAATTTAAGCTTTTGTGATCCATATTCTGAATAATAGAAACACTTTCAGAGAAAATCACATCAGAAGAATTAGGTCGACACATTTCGAACCAACCTATGTGGTTCATCATCAGGACAAGATTTAGATATTTTTATGATTTTGGGGTCTTTTTCACTGTCTATGTTACAATCTTCTATTATTGTTCATGTGGGCTTAATATTAGGATTTTTAGCCACATCATTGAAATCAAATAATTCTTCTAATGGAATTGGGCCTCTAGGTAAAACATTATCCTTCAGCTGAAGTGTTTCAAACTCTTCTTTTTATGGGTCTATTTCAAGCAACTCTAATTTATTTATAATTTTTTCTATGGGAGTATTTATATCTGGGTTTTCTAACTGCCTTTCTAGACTAGAATGTAGAACTTTCTGATTTTCTAATTCAGATTCCAAATCTATACTATCATCTTGAAATTCATCTTTAGATTGCAGAAAACTTTCAATTTGTTTATCACTGCTAAACACTTGCCAATACTTCATATTATCTAGTACAATTGGTCGATGTTTCACTTCCACAGTATATTCTCAGTTGGGGTGAGGCATTTTACAAGAGCTTGTTGAAAAAGCCAGACTATTTGGAATGATATTTTGTTTTCTAGGAATTGCAGAAAGGTCATATTCAAGAAAAAATCGAGCACAGCATTTTCATACGCTCTCATTCTAGGGCATTTAGCTGAATACTCTCCTTTAATTTGTTTTATAATTAATTTAGCATCCCCTTGAATGGAGATTCTCTTGGCACCAAATTTTTTCAATAACTGCAATCCTAATATAAGGGCCTCATACTCTACTATGTTATTAATACATTGGAAATTTAGCTTGTATGAGTGACCCTCTGCATGATTGTTTCTTGTGTTTACCACCCATACTCCTACTCCAGAACCATCTTTGCTACAAGATTCATCAAAGCTCATGTTCCAAAGAGGTTCAGGAAGAGTGTTTGGTTCTATTGTTTATGTTTGGTTTGGATCTGTTTTAGAAATTTCAGTTTCAGCATTGATCACCTGATTGTTAATGTCTCCATCATTATAAAGAATGAAAGAGTCTAAATCTATGTGGACAGAGTAAAGTGGATAGTTGTGAGCCTTCTCTTCAAGACTACTCACCATGAATTTCATCAAAGTTTCCCTATATAATCTTCTTTGCTGCCCAAAAACTGGTATAGTGGCAAAGGTCATATCCATTTGTAGGGTACCTAGTAATTTTGCTCCCCATGAGTTTGAAAATAACATGCCATACTTAGGGGGAATATCAGAAACCACTATGTCCATTGCTAGACTTTTGGTAGGGATTGAGCTAAAGTAACACATAGGTCTTTGATGAGACCTAGACATCATACTTTGTTGGAATCAAAAGGAATACAAGTCTTTATAAGTTCTGGTAATGTCAAGTCCTAATTTATCCATATCAACTTTAGGCATTAAATTTTGGGAGGCACCTGAATCTAACATAGCATTATGGAGAATCTTGTCATGAATATTTAGTCTTGCATAGAATGGAGGAACTCCTCCTTCCTGTGGTTTTCCCTCAACTTCTGGTCCAAATAAGAGTTCAGGCTGGTCATCATTGAGATTTATAGAATATTTGTTTTCCCCTATGTTTAGAGCTTTCATCACTTGGGGTATGTACATGTTTTTGTTCATTAACTCTGTGAGAGGAATGGGAATTTTTGGCTTTTCTAATTCATTCTCAATGTTGAACGATGTTTCAATCTTAACCAGGTTGGGAAGTTCAAATTGATCTGTAATTTCTTTGGTCATAGGCTCTTTTCGCTGACTTGTGGTTGGGGTATATGTTTGAGTAGTTTTAGAAACACTGTCAATTGTCTTTTTGATAGGAATTTCCACTTTATTTTTACCAGAATTATCAAGAATTTTCTTAGAAAGACTTTCTGTGGTTTTCCTAAGGTCGGTTTCAGAGGATATTTTAGCAATATTATTTGAGTTTTTGTTGTTGAGAGTGTCTGGATTCTTTTTTCTCCTAAGGTTATACTGCTTATGGACTTCCATGATGGCATTTTCAAAACCTTGTTTATATTCATCCGATTCTTCATAGTCTAGTTCAGTTTGAGCTAGGAGAAAAAGTTCTTGCTCTTCTTGAGTGAGAAAAATTGCTTCGTCATCATTTATTCCCATCAGATTTATTTGATTATCATCCAAATATTCAATAATATTACCCTCATCATCAGTGTAGTTTTCCTTAAAAGGAGGTTGAACCTGCTGGTCTCGACCCTTTTGTTCTCATTGTTTGATTTGGGGAACATTCCTTCTAAGGTTTTGGTTTCTATTTTGAGGAGAATTTTGGTTCTCTCTTACTTGAGTTTGGTAATTTATGTTTACTCTTTGCATTAACTTTTCAACTACCCTCACTAGGTTATCAATTTTATGATCAGAGGCAGAAGTGGAAGGCTCTTCTTTAATGGTAACCATGTGTTCATATTTTAGTTTGGCCTTCTTGGCTAAGATGTTAGCTTCAACTTTTATAGCATTAGCTTGCATTTCTTCCAAAGTTGTCAGGTCTCTCTCTCTAAGTTGATATTCCATATCTACATCAAAACCATCAAGAAAATCAATTAAAGTTAGGCCAGGGGAGGGCTTGATGTCCGTAGAAATGGCATTGTAAATAGTATTAAATTGTTCACAATATTCTTCCACACTTTCATTTGGCTTTCTTTTCAATCTTTTATATTCATTTAGGAGTTGAAGTGGATTTTCTTGATTTCCCATCTAACTAAAAAGTTTGATGGAATGCATCAAGGTTAGCTATACTTCCTGCAGGTAAACTCCTAAACCTTATTTTGACATCACCTCCTAAACTTTGAGCAAACAATCTCATTTTTACATCAGCTTCATCTACTTCGTGAAGATCAAACACATCATTCATTCTATCCACATGCTGCTGAGCAATATGAGAACCAGTGTTATCAAAGGTTAGAATTTTGGACTGGTAATCTCCAGGCATAGTATTTAGCTGGCCTAGTAACACCAAAGGTGCATACCTACCTACCATAGTTGGTCTAAAACACTGACTGGGAGATGGACCTGTGGTAGGTGTAGTTTTGATAACTACAAGGATAGTAGGAATAACAGTCTGAGATATCATAGGTGAAGAAGTAGAGACTATGGAATGAGTAGGGCTAGGTGGTTATAGATTAACAAACTGGGAAGATTGTTTGGACAAAGAAGCTGCTACAACAGTTAAAGCTGAAAATTCAACTGACTGTTGAATATAAGCTCATCAATGGCTTGGTTTAAAACTGAAACTAGATATTCAAGATCAAGATCTGTTTCAAAAGGTTGGGTTTGGGGTATATATGGTTGCAATATGGTTTTTTCAATGACAGTATGATCTACAAAATTCTCAGATTTTGATTTAAACAAACTGCGCTGGAAAGGCAAATCAAACTCTATTTCTTGAATATTTTCAAATTTCTCTGGAAGAGAGTTAGACCTTGACAAAGGGATATTCTCAGGAAGAGAATTGAACCTAGACAAAGGACTTTTACTACCTTGAAGCTCTATAAAAATTTTCTTTCACAACCATTTCTCTAGATTATCTACAAATTCAACAAGGTTGGGATCAGGGTGAGCTCTAGTGAAAATTCTTTTGGGAGCCAGGTCTATTAAAATTCATCACACAACTAAGTAAAATCAAAATCAATGACACATCAAGTATATACAAGATAACAACCTCATTTCACGTATTTCATAATGATATATTAGCTTTAATTTATAGAAATACTAATTGAATGCCATGGAATAATAATTTTTCAATCTAAAGAGTTTTCTTCCCCATTATGGTCTCCACTATGTTGTCGTTTTGTATTTTTTAGGTTGAGGGAGTAAACACATAGGACAACATCAAAACCACTTTGGAAGTTGGGATCTAGCCTTGTGAGCTTTAGAGAGGGATCTCTCTGTAGAATTTATCTTTGTTTTATGTAAATTTTAGGCTAATTCTGATTGTACTGTTTGTTTTGATTTTATTGGTTTGGTTGATTTAAGTGTTATAATTCCATTGGGCTATGGAGTCTATAAATTAAATTGATTTTGGCATCAAATTTTAGTGGATATTTCACAGGGCAAGCTAGGTTGCACTATGTGGATCGTTTCATAAATTAAATGGATTGTGAAATAGCAGAAGTGTAAGGTTCAGTAAAAATTAAGGAGAAATTAAGAATTCTTAATTTGAATTCAGTGGAAAACATGAAAATTATTAACAACTAGAATAGGGTGCTCTAAATAACAAATCCTACTCATCACAGTTTCTGTTAAATAATTCAGATATTCAGAATAACAAAGAAATAAAAATAATGTTTAAACAAATAAACTAAAGAAACACATCACCATTTGGTACACCACATCAATCTTGTGAAAGGTCCCTATATCATTGATGCGCTAGTACTTTGAAAAATTACAATACGCAGAGGAAATTAGATTCAGAAATCAACTCGTAATACTTCAAATAATATGATTTATCTCTGGCAGAAAAATAGGCCACGTAAACAGCTAGAAGGAAAGGTGGCTCTATTTTGGTGGATTTGATTGCTCAGTCAAATGTGCTACTTTGATGTGTTGTCTGTCGTGCTGGTAGATGTGTTGGACGCTATCTTACTTTAGCCAAATTACTCTTCAATCCAGTAAATCACAAAGCTCTTCCCACCTCTTTTCATCGGGTATGGTCAATTTAATCACCCTCTGGTAAATTTCATCTACCTCTGTGTATTTGACAAATGTTGGTTTCACTATAAAAACATGTTTTACCTCATTTTGTATGTAGAAATCATTTGACATGGTTTCTATAAACTATTTTGTTTTGTCATACTACCATTTATCCCACTGAACTTGATACTTCTTCTGGCCATTTCTTTCATCTTTGGGACATAGTCTTCTTGAGTGATCAATTTATCATTTATTACATAAATGTTGGACAGCCCTTTTTGGATCAATGCTTCAATTCTATTGCAGAACTTGTTTACTCCCACCGCCGGTGTTTCACATATTTCTTCCAACTAATCAATAAGGTTCCTCTTAGTAAAGACTTTCTTGACTTCCAAAATAGTGGTAAGTCTATCACTGATTCCTAATTCTTCAAGTTCATATTTTGACTTAGAATTCAAGAGTTTGATAATGTTGGAGGCTTATGTGGGCATTTCTTCAAGCTTTTCCCTTCCTTGAACAATGGTTTATGTAGGCTTTTCTATCAATTCCTTATTCTCAAAGATGATTTGGATAGATGGCCTAATCTCCTTCATAGATTATAGAATACTCATCCAAATGGTTTCCTTGGCTTGGGCCAAGGTCTGACCAATTGAGGTATCCCTTTCTATCTTCTGCAACTTCTCCAACAATCTCTGCGATTTCTGCATTTCAGTACTACGAGAAGCCTCAACTTTGGCTTTTTGTACTTCTAAAGCTTTGAGTTGATCTTGCAAAGTCTTGATCTCTTTTGACTGGATTGACATGTTCTCCACTGTCTTGGTCACCTATTCAGCACTTGCAGTATGAGTGGAAGAAGTAGTTGTAGTGGTTGTTCCTGTTCCTAGAAGATGAGAAATGGGTATGTCGTACAAGGGGACAATGGCCATCTTATGACTCAATTCTTTCTCCTTTATCATCTTTTCCATTTCTGCCTCCATCTGTCTAATCTGTATGTCCTTCCCTATAATCATTTCATCATGTCAACCTTTTGTGCCTCATTTTCTTCAATGTCCTTTATCAATGGGTCCTTTGTGGCTGGAAGCTTGAGCTATTTTCTCAATGTTGCAATGTCCAAACTCTTCTTCTTGATAATCTCCTACGTAGCATTGACATCTTTGGGATCATATCTTATCTTTACCACCAAGTCCTCTAAAGACTTGATCCTAGTATCCTTGGCTAAGGAGGATACCTTCTCCATTTTCAACTGAGATTGAACATTGGCAAATGAAACCTACAACTTGGACAATGACATAGCAGTGTTAGTTAATGTGGAAGATATCATCTCACCAGTCTACTTATGCATCTCCATTTTATCAATGGGATGTATGTCTTTGGTGTTGAAATCAAATGTCGTGCTCTTGTAATATGTTATTGTTTTTGGTTGTGGAATTTGGGCTTCAAGAAAATCCATTTGCATCTTCCCATGCTCTGTGTCAAACACTGATAACAGTCTGCTCTGTGAGCTGGAGGTCTGCTTCCAAAATTGATTATAGATATTGTTTTTGAGAATCTCATTCTTAAGCTTAATCTCTCTGTACCTATCAAAAATTGTGTTTTCCTTATCTCCTTGGACATTCCGGGATTCTAGCTCTATTTCCTTATGACCTTGTGATTATGAAGGCCCAGTAGGAGATGTTAAAATTTGTTGGTTACAGGTGGTGAGTCTGTAATTATGATGGAAAACTGCTCTTCTATCTCTTTGTCCACATCTATCCTATGAGTCAATTTTGTCCTCTTCCTATAACTAATCCTAAACTCTTTGGCTTCACTTCCAGTGGTTGATGATGATCCCTCCTCTCTTTGTCTTTTAATTGATTTTTCATGAGGAGTGGGAGTCTGTAAACTGGAAGTAGAAAAGATTTGTTCTTCAGCTTCCTGCAAGGTGTTTTATATCCATTCTAACTAATTTTCATATTTTCCTATTTCAAACCATGAAGTATGGATGTAGGGAGTACTTTTATTTTCCACTATGATCTTTGAAATAATGCCACAAGGGTCATAAGACCATGTAAAACTCAGGTTGAACTTTAAGCATCTTGTCTACTTCTTCACCTAATGTCCCGGTATTTCATATAAATGGGCCCACCTGTGTCTTTATTCGGAATTGTGATTTCTTCTTGGCCACTAGAAAATGAAAGTCATCAGAATTTAGCATTTGTCTAATATACTCCAAGGAAAAAAATCCTCATGGGGAGGTATTTAAGGAGTTTATATGGTGCCAATTTGCAACCATAAACCCTGATTTTTGTGTAATTTTGGTATAAATACCAATCTCTAGTCTTAGCTTGATCTGTTAGATGAAAATTTATTTTTATATCTTCACCAATTCTAGGTTGTATGGAACTGTTAAGGATGTTCATTGTTGGGTGAACAAATTCTTCAATAAACCTCTTATAAGATAAATCTTGTTGCTCTTTCATGACCAATGAGGTCCAAAAATCACTGGTTGTTGGTTTCCTATATCATCAAGCTTATGCATTGATAAAGGAACATGTAGATTAGAATAGAGGTGTAATTAAACACCCGCTCTATGGGAAATTTTAGAAATTGTTCATGAATGTTGTCATCCAAGAATTGACTAAAATTGAACATAATGAATGGCTTACTCTCTATGGAAAATAGGGAGAGGAAACCTAAAATGGGCTCGTCTACCCACTGATCAGAATAATAACCCAAAATATAGGAAATTATGGATATGATTTGTTTGGCTTCATTAGGGAAGATGGAGGAAGGATATGGAGGATTCTTTAAAAAGGAGTATTATTTTCATGGACTATGGACTGGGCAGTAATGGTAAAGAGAATGTCACTGGATGTAGCCATGATAGCTCTTTGGGTAGGGACATAACAGGCCTGGCATTTTCTGGTAAATTCAGGGGCTTGGAATGTCAGAGGGAAGATGTAATGGGGAAGATTGGACTCCTAGAGCCCAATTTCATCAGTTTTATCTGCATGCTTGTCTTCCAACCAACAACCTAACTCTAAAAAAGTCATAATCGCATTGGGTTTCATTTATTTGATAATTGCTATTGGCTAAAGGAATGTGATCTAAATCTATAGAGGGAGGGATCAAGTGATTAACAATTTTATCTTGAGCTTTTCTCTTGGGAGGCATGACTGTATTAATGAAAGATAAGAGATATTAATATAAGACCTTACCGGGAAACTGTTTGGGTAATGAATTGTCAGGTGAAGGGAACAGGAGATTGTCAATTTGGATATGGTCTTGGTCGAGGAAAAGCTCTGAGAATGGTTATTGTGCAAAAGCTGTCAATTACAGAGAATGAGTAGTAAAAAAGAAGGAGAGCGACAGCTTCAGAAGATTTTAAACAATGTTGTGAAAGTTCTGTTGGAAAGGGCGCAAGACCGTTAAGTTTGAACGGTTACTCGAGAAGTACGAATTTATTATTGAATGCTCATTTTTTGCTAGGAGAGAATTTAAGTGGAAAAATGACTAGGCAACATGGCGGGAGGTGAGCAACGGAGGAGTAGTGGTGGGGACACGGTAAAGCAAGTGAAGGGAAAGTGGCTTTGGAGGGTTATAAGGTGCTAAGCAGTTTCGACAAGGGGGGGTGAGATGTGCAGAAACACTGCCACGTTAGGATGGGGCCCGATGAAGGAAACAACTTTTTCAGACCCCCGCCCCCCATTCCCCCCCCGGGTAAAGGAAGGATGGAGGGGGGGGTGAAGGCAGATAAAGGTCATACATTGTAAGAGGGAGCGGATCATGATGCCTTGACAGCACAATTGGTTAACTCTATATGACAAAACAAGATTTGTCCGTATACATTTTTTATACTTTGCCTCCGAACTTAGGATAAGAGGGAGTATGAAATATGTGTAAAACACTTTATCCTATCGCACATATTTTTTCCCTTTTACAATGTCCTTAGACTTAGGATAAAAATGGCATAGGCACATATTTATAAAACCATCTAATTTACCTACCCATAACTAACTAACATTTTATTTTTTATAAAGAGTGCACTTAAACTAGAAAACCCACATTATTTCCTTTTACACATAATGAAAAACTATCTAAATCCTATCACTTATTTCTCCTATTCATTCAGATTAAATAGTTGAATCAATGTCATTTCTACCTAACTATTGATTTACCTAGATTAGACTGTTTAGCAAATCTTATTCTCTAACCTAATTTACATAAATTAAACCAGTTTAACCATTATTACATTGTATGATTAAACAAATAGCTAGTGATTGTGGCATTTTGAACAAGCTGCACACAACCTTTATTTAACAAAGATGAAGAAAACTATCTATCAGTAGTGGGATTTAGACTTGCAACACTTTCAGTATTATTCCTTTTTTTTGTTTTTCTTTTCATGGGGTTCTCTTTTTTTTATTCTTTTTTCAATATTTTGTTTTTCCTCTTTTTATTTATAACCTCCTTTCATTTTTTATTATCTCTTTATTTTTATTTTTATTTTTATTTGGAAATCATTGGCAGATTGAAAATTATTTGCAATATGAGATTTCTGAGATGCAATACTCAATTACCTTGAGATACTATAAATTATAGGACCCTAACAGACCTAACAACTAATACATGTTTTTTAATAATGGAGGTCCACCCAATGGATTCACACATGAGAAAAATGGATTCACAGTGGAGGGGAAATGCATGCATAATTTTAATGCTATGCTTTTTCATTTCCACTATTCGAGGTTGCATCATTAGAATTTGTGAGTGGCATCTTCAGTTGCACAAGGATATGTGCATGTGGAGGCCTTTTCATATCCCACCCCTCCATATCTTTAGGATACACCGCATCCATACCCCCAATATATGCTATGTGTCACTTCTACTACGATGGTTTTTGCTCGTCCATTGGTTACTCTGCCTGTTTTGTCTCCTTAAGCTCCTATATTTGAGGTTTCAATACCAATGTCTAGAGCAGAAACAACCTTTGATCCTATGCCTGAGGCTTCACTACCATCGATAATAGCAAAAATATCCATAGCACCAGCAACCACTCTTTTTCGGCAAGTTGTACTTTTGAAAGGTCAGGCATCAGGCGCAGACCATCTAAAGCCTATAACAGCCTTTGAACTCTTCTCCATATCTTAGCTATTTTAAAATACCTCTAAACTTATGTATATGATATCGTCTAAATCATATTACAACCTTTGGACTTTTCTCCATATCTCGGCTATTTTATAAGGTCGCTAACCTTATGTATATGATACCAACAATGTTTGTTTACAAAATTGATGTATATGATACAAGTAATGTTTGGTTGCCAAATTTATGAATATGATACTCCCACTTGTGTTCAAGCTTTCATTTGTTGAATAATGATGTGATCAAGGCTCACAACCTCACTTCTTATTCTTATTTAGGTGCTCTACTCACCACATATCTTTACATTATAAGATTAAATTTTATATGCCTTGTGTATATTTTGATAATTATCAACATTATTTTGATGGATAATTATTATGTATGATGATACTATTATCTATGGATGGTGTTTTAATTTACCTTAGAATAATAATATTCATGAAATATTCTTATTTGGTAATCACACATCTGAATTTTAGTTGATTTGGTTGAAGGTGATGATGATATTATTAGTATTGTCTTGTTACTTTATATATGTGTTGAAAATTGTCAATGTTTTTTTATGGAGAATTATTATGTATCATGACATTACTAGACACAGAAGGGAACAAAACAAGGCATGAAAAGATACCAGATTGGGTGCAAACAAGGATGCAAAAATGGACACTAGACTAGATGTAAAAAAAGGAAAAATAACTAGACATAAAATTGAATGGAAAAGGGGATGCCAGGTTGGGTGCTAAAAAGAAACAAAAAAGGACACAAATTTAGATGCCAAATGAGGATGCAAAGAATGGTGTAAAATTGGGATGCAAAATTGAGCTAAAAAAAGGGTGAAACAAGGGACACGATATTGGATGCCAAAAATGATGCATAACTGGATACAAATTTAGACTCAAATCTAGGCACAAAATGAGGAAGAAAAAATAATGAAAATTTGGATGTTGAAAAAGATGAAAAATTAGACACCAAAAAGGATGTGAATTTGGATGCCAAAAATAGTACAAAAATAGGCACAAAAACCAAAACCAGACGCAAAAGGTATATAATTAGAAGCAAAAACTAGCGTAAGACTAGATGCAAAAATTGGCACTAACTAGATATAGAAAAAGTTATTAAATTGCATGCAAAAGATGGTGTAAAACTTGATGCAAATTATGGCATAAAACTAGAAGTAAAGAATGGCACAAAATAGGAAGCAAAAAACAATGAAAAATAATATGCAAAAAATGGGGCAAACTAGAAGCAAACCTGTAGTAAAACCATATGCAAATCCTGAGGCAAAAACCAACCTAAAAAATGATGCAAAATATGGTGTAAAAAAGGATGCAAAATCTGGCGCAAAAAAGGACACTTTAAAAAATGTACAATAGAGCTAGTTTTAGCGCCAGGATGCTCATCCTAATTGGAAAAAAAATTGCACTAAAATCTGGTGCTAAATCTGGTGCAAATTTCTTGTTTTATGTAGTGCCCTAGACTGCTACTAAAGCCGATGTGGATCCTAGGGCATATAGCAGAGCTGAGTTGAAGGATAATAGGAAGACCCACCCATGGTTTTATGCATAGTTTTTGCGCATGGTTTTGGGCATGATGGTTTTTCCCATGGTATTGTGTAGATTTGGTCAAGGGAACTACAGTTATATTCTAATCTAAGGTTAGTGGATTGGGATTTATGAATGCTTCAGCATGTATATAATGTTTTGTAACATTGAAAGTAAAATAATCAAAAATCAATCTGGTTTTCCTAGTTTTGGGTTATAGGAGAAAATCTTTGTGTATATTTTGTATGTTCCCGCCATTGTATATTTTTTTTTATGTTTTTTAAGAATTCGTTTGTAGGTAATTTTTGTACAAGATAAAAACCTACATTTGGTATCAAAGTTGTTTTGGCTTTAAGGGGATGCCTTTGCAGCTAAGGGGTTTGTTTCTCAGGCCTGTGGTAGACCCTGTTATAGTGGGAGATATGCAGGATCGATTTTTGCGATGAAAGGAGATGGTGAACAGTGGAAAGATAGAGATTGAGAAATTCAAAGGATAGAATTTTGAGTTGTGGAAGCTCAAGATGGAGGATATTTTGGTGGACATAGATTAGTGGATTGTTGTAGATCTAGGTACGACACCAACAAGAATGTTGACACAAAACTAGGTGAAGTTAGATTAGAAGGCAAAGAGCACAATATGATTGTGTCTCTTAGATTCAATATTGTTGAATGTATTTGGGGAAGCTATGGAAAAGCATTTGTGGGACAAGTTAGGTATTTTGTATCAATCTAAGTCCTTGGTGAATAAATTGTTCCTACGGAAAAATTTGTATAACCTAAGGATTAAAGATGGATATTAGGTGACAAAGTATTTGAATGTCTTCAATACTATGGTAAGTCAGTTGTTATCTATTGCTATGAAAAATTTTAATGAATATAAGTGCAACAGTCTATCGTTTTGTCCACCAAACTTGTGGGATCGTCTGGTCGTTGCTATAGGTAGTAATACAACTACCTTGAAGTTTGATGAAATAATCTCATCCTTGTTGCAAGAGGAGATGAGACAGAAGAATATGGAAAGTTAGAATGGAGATGCCTTGTCTATAAGATGACACTCCCATAAAAAAAAATAGAAATAAGTCTTCAAGTGGGACATCTAAATCTAGAGGGAGATCTAAATCATGAAGAAAAATTGTAAAGGTATTCTGGAAATCCAAAAAAGAAGGTCACTACAAAAAGGATTGTAGATCTAAAACCCCTAAGAAAGGAAAGGGATCTGATGATGCTCCTCATGAAGAGGTGAAAACCACCTTAGATGAAGGTGGGGATATGTACTTGGCTTCTTCCAATACACATGTAGATCATGAGGCATGTTTGATTGACTCAGGTGCATCCTTTCATTTGAATCCCCATAGGGAGTGCTTCTTCAAGTACACAAAATATGATGGTGGTTATGTCTTCCTAGGTGATGATAGGAAGACTAGACTCATAGGACAGGAAAAATCAACCTAAAGTTACAAGGTGCAAGGATTAGAACACTTCCCGGTGTTCTTCACATTCCTAGATTGGCTAGAAATTTAATTTGTGTAAGCAAGATGGATGTTGCAATTGTAAAAATAGTGTTTGAGAAATATACCTGCAAGATGGTTCAGGGACAACTAATATTGATGAGGGGTGTTCAGAATGGAACTTTGTACAAGCTTCTAGGTAGCATTTTTATTAATGGGTGCAACAATTCTATGGTTCCTGAAAGCGGAGCAGAAAATCTTGTAGTCTCTAGAAAATACCATGTTGTGGCATCAAAGAATTGGACATATTGGAGAGAAGGGACTTTCAATACTGCATGGTAATGGTATGTGTTAAAAAAATGTAGCAAGAAAGGCTCAATTTGACTTTGCCTTGGTCAAATTGAGAAAATTCAAAATTTCCCCATCAGCAAACAACTTAGAGGTAGTTAACTGAGGTGACATGGCTCCTATCACTCAGTTAGCTCAATAACTTCGAGTTAGAGGGCTTGGAGTTCATTTATGCATGTGTGATTTCTAATTTGTAGCAATCTAGTTCAATTATTTCCAGTTGTTCTCAATTAAACTAGTTCTAATAGTTAATAGAACTAGTTGGAGGTCAATTGTGTAGTGGGACAATAGTCTAACTCAGTGATCATCCGATTAAGTGACCAATTAGCTCAAAATAGTTATTGCATGCAAGGAATTATAGTTCCTAAGTTGTGGTGTAGATTCCAAGGCAATGTGTACACTATTCTTGGGTGTATAGGTGTTGCATGCAATCGAAGATAAATCCTTGGGAATTGCACAATCAATTGGAGGAAAAATCCTAAAAAATAACAGCCTAAGTCTTCAATATTCACACAATGAAATAGGAGCCTGGGTGGAGTTAAAAATTGACTAAGTTTGGGTCGAAGCTTCTCATTGAGTAGAGAGAAAGGTTATTCACTTGTATGTTGAGCTCATAGTGAGCGAGCAATTGTAAGACATTCTCTATTCATCTGATTAATGCAAGCAAGCGTAAGGGGCTTTTTCTAATTAGTTTCCCCTAGATAAATTTGTGTACTTGTGTATGTGATTGATTCATGTTTGTGAATGTTGCTCTAAATTGTGAATTAATTTCTGTAGAGCAATAGAGTAGAATTGTGTCTCTTGATTTACATTAAATTTCTTGAGCAGTTGCAATTCTATCACCAAATTTCTACATGGTATCAGAGCAGGATTCACATTAAAAATGAATTTGGAAGTTGTTCCTCGATAGGTTCAAAGTTTCAGCTTCAATGTAGCAGAATTTCTTCAGAGTTGGGAGAATGGCACTCAATGGACTAAGATTAGAGTATGCCTTGGAAGGCAGCTCGAATTTCATTTCTTAGAAGGATTGTATGGAGGCAGTGCATGATGACAATGGATTGATAGAATATGTCAAGATAGACATTCCAAAACCAAGATCATTTGATGCCCAAAATTTAGCCCAATGGAAGAAAGACGTAGCTAAGGAAAGGAGAATAATCTTGGAGGGGTGAGAGACCACATTATCTCAAATTTCCATGGCAAAGCAACTCCTTTCACAATGTGGAAGGCACTGACAGAGGTATTTGAGAATATCAATGACCATAGAAAATTAGCCCTCAAATACAAACTTCAAAATGTTAAGATGCAGAAGAATGATATTATTCCGTAGTATCTCACCATGTTTACACAATTTTGGGATGACCTTGGAGGGGTTGGTGTGAATGTTGTAGGAGATGACTTGGTGATCCTAGACCTTCTAGGCCTTTCCAAAAGATGGCATAGCTACCAGGACTCGGTGAATGGGAGGGAGAAATTACTAAATTGGGAATTCTTATGGTCCAATTTTGTGCAAGAATAAATCAGGAAGATTACTAAAGATGGAACTTCATCCAAGGTGTTAGGTTCATATACCAATAGGAGTCATAATTTTGAACGACTAAGGTTAAGCATGAAATATTGTACATACCTTTGCTTTCTGCAAATGTTTTCCATATTTTAAAAAAGTAAAAAATGTAAAGAGGGTATGTCTTAAAAGATAAATCAAAGGAAAAATAGAATAAGAGAAGGTCAAAAAAATTAAATTATATGAACCCAAAAAACAAAAAGACCATGAAAGTGTGCAAGTCCAAATGCCACTACTATTTACTTTTATGCATAATAATGATTGTGTGCAACTTGCTATTCATGCCACAATCCATGGTAATCAAATAGTTTAATCTTGGTTATTCCATGATTTGAATTTCATGTTTCTAGATTAGAGAACAAAATCTGACCAAACAGTTTAATCTTGGCAGATTATAGTTAGACAGAGAAAATAAAAGGAGCTCATAAGCTTAATATGAGCCCTTGGATGATATAAGGTTAGAATTAGATAGTTTACTTTGTAAAGAAAAGAAAAATATTGATAAGGGTTTGCTAGCCTAAATGCACCCTAATAAAGTGAAGAAAAAATGGTAGGATGAGTAAGTGGGTAAATAGTAGAAAGGTTGCAGAAATATCATGTGATTACATAAAAACACTTATGTCATTGTTTTAAATGAATCTTTCCAATATGCATAAGTAGAGGACAAAGTAAAGGCAATGGTTCACAATGTGATTTATTTAACATCCCCTCATTCATTTTAACCTCTATGAAACTCACTAACTTCCCTTTCACAATAAAAATATTAATACCTATAGTTCTTTAAGTCAAAGAGGCTCAGAGCATTTCTCTGACTTCTGGTGGGACCGGACCCTCAACTTGATGACTTAAGGAGGAAAGGTGTTAAATTCCCTTATAAATCATTCATCCCCCTCACAAAACCCCTTTTCCTAAGGTTAAGTTCTCTTGCCTAGGAAAACCCCTTTATAAACATGTTTTATGTGCAAAACCTACCAAATACATTTATCCTAAGTACTAAGTATGTGGAAAGCACACAACATTTAATATACCTAAGTGTAATACCCTTCTGCTCATTTCACGGCATATTAACTTTTTTAAATTTATTATCTAAATTTCCAAAAAACCCATTGTCCCGTATATATTTAACTTCTTTATATAAATTAATGCACCCCTCAGTTTATTTATAAACTATATTACTACCCCATATCCCATAAATATATTGAATCCTGCCCTTAGTCTTTAATCCCATATTAAATCATCCTCGATGAGATTAAGCTCCAAGTTAATCTCATACTGCCAGTGATTAGACCCATGGGCCCCCAAAAAACTTTTTGTATAAATCGCCACGCAGTTTCACCTCCCGACCACTGTATGATCTCCCTCCCCCTCATCCAATGGCTCGCATCCATATCAGGCCGACCCGATGTCCGCCCCATACCCGACCGATAAAGTGGTTTTCCTCCCGACCCCCAATGCTACGTGTCAAACAATGAATGGGATAGGGCGACCCCTCCCAAATACCGCCCGCACCACAAAAGCGATATGATGGACCTCCCAAACCACTTCCCCCTTTCAACCAAAAACCGCCATTGTTCATCAATCAATCAACCCACTAAAAATTAATTGTTTTCACTATAAGACCCCACTTACCCCTCTTTTCACTCTTTTCGCGCAATTACCATTGACAATTCAGAAAGGCTGTTGCGACTCCTGCAACCAGCGAATTCACTCACAAACCTCTGTCATTGCCCCAAAGATGCTACAGACAGCACAGCTCATTCATCAGTACGTACCAGAACCGCATGAACCTCTACAGCCTCCATCAACTACCAGTAACAGTCAATTTCGCCCAATTCCAAGAGAATGATGAATGTAAAATTACCTGATGTGGAATGGTGGGAGACAATGACTGATTTACTATGATAAATTTACAGCAAAAGGTTATTGCACAGTAAAAATAGATTAGCCAGGTAAACAAGTGAAAACAACACATCAGGATCATAGTGTATCAGATGAAAGAGTATCAATGAAAGTGTATCATATTGAAAAATCAAAGTGAAGATAGATGAAAAACAGAGCAGAAATGGTACATTTTCCAGAAATTTCTTGTTTAAGTAATAATTTTGCAGAACCTATTGTGGCTAATCCAAGATGCATTTTGAAAAACTGGAGGAGGGTTTTGTTCCTAAAATGTCATTCTACAAACCTATCTCACTTTTCACACAGGTATTACACAAAGAGAGATAAATGCATATCTTCAGAGTCTATTTTTCGAACTGTGCAAAGGCTTGTTTTTTACATCTTTTTGCAGAGAATATTGTAAACAGCTGGAGCTGAATTTTGGGAAACCGAAAGACGTTTATCTCCAAAACATACTTTTCTACAATAAAATCTTTCACTTTTTATATATCTATCTTGTATTTAAATATACAAGGGTATCATTGGACCCTAATTTTGCAGAATTTCTGGGGCAGAATGCACAAAGGAAGGAGGTAGTTAGTGACTTGGAAGCCTCATCATCAATTAAGAGTTGCTATCAAATTCGAATTTCTCTTCTTTTTCACCCTCAATCCATAAATATAGTGTCAAATAGATTCATTAGTTTTGAGTTTCCTTTATTTAAGTTCAATTAATGTAAAACAGTTTGAGATATTTGTAAAACTAATATTGATATTTTTTCAAGATATTTCAGTTTAGAATTTGTATAAATACTTCTTCATTTGAAGTATTTTAGGGTGGATTCTTAGAAATTTCTATAGAATTCTTGATGGAAAGACTATAAGCCATTGGAGCATTGACTGAGCCAACAAGCTGGATTGGTGAATAAAGACAAGAGTGAAGTGTAAACAAGTATTTTCTCTTGTTTTGTTATCTTTCTTTAAAAAAATTTCTACAACCTTTAATGTATCTGAAATCTGAATGCTATAATATGTAATAATATCTCAGAATTTGCTTCATTGCACTCTGTTTTAACTATTATGCATATTAATGTTTTCTGCTAACTATCTGAGTTAAGGAATTCTTGATTGCTTCTTAGTTTAGGTAGTCTCCCTCTTATCTATAGCAAAGGATTCTTAATTGCCCTTTGCTCATAATTATCCTTTGTTCCTCGTTTCAATCCCGGTCTAAGAATTCTTAATTGCTCTCTCACCCTGGTTAAAACCTTTTCCATCCCTGCTAGCCTAAAGACTTGCACTCCATTTTGCTATCTTGCCCTTTGAACATTCCCTTTAATGAGTTGATCTAGATCTGCTGCCCTTATTTTGACTCCATATGCCCAATGGTATAGAGACATCATTCTATCCATATGTTTCAAGGATTCCACCACCCAATCTTCAACACAAATCAAAACCCCCCTGAACTTTCATAACTAGCCTAATATCCCATCAAACAAATCTAAATCATATAGAGAGAGCCCTCTCTGAGCATCAGGAAGGCTAGGTCTTGATCTCCAAATGTGGTTAGTGGTTACCCCGATGATCTCCTTCTTTAACCTTGGGAAATTATTGGGTGATAACACAAGGGAGAGGATGAAGAAAATTTTGCATTGGTTGAAAAGGGAAAGAAGGTAAAAGGGAAGAAATCTCAAACCAAACTAGAGTCTAGCCAAGGGGGCAAGAAGAAAGATGTTTCCAAAATAAAATGCTTCAATTTTCATGAATTCAGACACTATGCTACAAAGTGTCCACACAAAAATTCTAGCAAGAAGAACTCGGGAGGAGTAGCAGGTGAATCATTGGCTTCACAAGTTGAGCTAGAATTCACCCTTATCACATGCATGCCCAGAAATGTGATGGGGAGTGTGTCGTACTTGGACTCAGGAGCCTCGTTCCTCATGACTGGGTGTAGATATTTTTTCAATGACCTAGAGGAAAAATATCCCCAGATGCATATTGAGCTTGGGGATGACAGAAGGTATAGTGCTACCGAGATTGGTACAGTAACCTTTAAGAGGAAGTCAAGATCCCATCTTCGCCTCAAAGATGTCATGTTTGTATCAGGCCTAAAAAAAAAGAACCTCATATCTATAGCAATTTTGGAAGACCATGGATATCATGTAATATTTAGTAAATGGAAAGCCTTTATGAGACACATAGCTACTGGACAAGTGAAGCGGATCGGGGTTCGTGTGAAGAACCAATATAAAATTTATGTGGAAGATTGTGTTGCATTAAGAGTAAGGCAAAGAACTATGGCATAGGATATTGGAACATTTTCATTATGGTGCCTTAAATATTATGTAGCAAACAACATTGGCATCCATAAAGGATCACTTGAGCAACAATATGTCTACAAGGGTTGTACCTTAGAGAAGTATTTAAAATGCACATTCCATGCTTGAGACAGCAAAGAAAATGCAGTCTTAGATAGAGTCAACTCTAATGTTTTTGGACCCTTCTCGACAGCCTCCCCTGCCATACATAAATACTATGTTATTTTTATTGATGATTTCTAAAGGAAGTGTTGGATCTTCTTCATGTAGAAGAAGTATGAGACATTCTCAAAATTTGTAGAATTCAAGGCACTAGTTGAGAAAGAGACCCACAAGAAGGTGAGGGCTCTAAGAAGCGAGAATGGAGGTGAGTATGTTTCAAATGACTTCAAGGATTTTTGTGCCAAGGAAGGAAGCCGAAGATAACTAACAACTCCCCACAACCTGTAGAAGAATGGGGTAATTGAGAGAACGAACCAAATCATTGTGGGAGCTATGAGAGTTATGCTACAAGAACAAGGCCTACCACTGCATGTGTGGGTAGAGACATGTAACACAACAATCTACTTGCAGAATCAGAGTCCTCATCAGATTCTTGTTATGATTACACCGAAGGAGGCCTTCTCGAAGAGAAAGTCGAATGTGTCTCATCTCAAAATTTTTGGAGCCTCTGTTTACTGCCATGTCTCCAAATATTTGATGAAGAAACTTGAGCTGACAACAGAGTTGTGATTTTTTTTTGGGTTACATCGAAACTCCACACAATTACCAAGTGTACTTACCTTCCCTCAGAATGATAATTGTGTGAAGGGATGTAAATTTTGATGAGGATAAAGCAATGAGATGTTATCTTGAGAGGGAGATTCAAATCCCACTAGAAGAGGCGCTTTTAGCTCCAAAGGAGAGGCCTCAAGAAGTTGTGGAGTAGCCACAAATTGAGGATCAGAGAGGACGCAGAGGACAGACATCCACTCAAGTAGAACCATCCAGAGAAGGTAGAAAGAAAGCTAGAGAAGCTAATAGACTAGTGCAGGATGCGAAGGAGAATGTGGGAGCTCCTTCAAATTTGGACGCGCAAAGAAGGTCACCTAAGAGGTAAATTGGTTACATTGCTCTAATGATTGAGCTTGTAGAGATTGAGGCATCCTCTTTTGAGGAAGAAGTTGAGCAACCAGTTTGGGTTGATGAAATGGTGGAAGAATATGAATCCATCATGAAGAATAATGTTTGGGAAGTGGTCCCAAGACCAACAGATAAATTAGTTGTGGGTTCAAGATGGATCTTCAAGGTTAATCATGCAGCAGATGGAAGCATAGAGAAGCATAAATCCATATTTTTGTCCAAAGGATTCTCTCAAGTTGAGGGAATTTACTATGAGAAAAAAATTGCTCCCGTAACAAGGTATTCGTCCATTAGATCAATTCTTGCAATGGTTGCGCAGATGGGGTGGAAGATCCACCAAATGGATGTAAAAAAAAAAAAACATTTTCAATGTTGTTATTGAGGAGGGAAAGTACATAGAGCAGCCATAATGTTTTGAGACATTTGATCAGGAGTCTCATGTGTGCGGAATTAGGCGAGTGTTGTATGGTCTCAAATAGGCACCCTGAGCTTGGTACACTCGGATCGATAGTTATTTCACTAGATTGGGCTTCACCAAAAGTGAAGCGGATGGGAACCTCAATCATATTTTGGTAAAAGGTAAATTACTTATCATTGTTTTATATCTTGATGATTTAATATTGATAGGTGATGAGCAGTTGATCAGCTTTTGCAAGGAGGACCTTGCAAGGGAATTTGAGATGAAATACATGGCTCTCATGCACTACTTCCTCGGGTTGGAAGTATGTCAAGGCGATGATTGTTTGTGTCTCAAGGAAAGTATGCCACTAAGATACTGGAGAGATTTCACATTGAGAGTTGTAAGCCCATGGAGACACCTCTAGCGACCAACTGGAGGAAGGAGAATGCCACTTCAGGTGAAGAGGTGGAAGCTACCATTTACCAGAAGCCAGTGGGTTCATTAATGTATATTATGAACACATGCCAGATATGTGATATCCAATCAACTACCTGATCCAAGCTATGGTTAGGGCGACCAAATTGTATTGGAAGGAAACAAATCATTTTTACATTACCTAATAAGCACTACCCAGTATGGATTATGGTACAGGAAGATAGAGTGAGTGAAGTTGTGTGGCTTCACAGACGCAGATTGGGTAGGGAGTCCATCTGACCGAAAGATTACATCAAGTGGAATTTTCAGTGTTGGGTCCGTAGCAATTTTCTAGTACAGCAAGAAGCAAAGGTTTGTGGCACTTAACACGATAGAAGCTGAATACATGGCTATAAGTCAAGCAGCATGTGTAGCGATATGGATGAGAAATATACTTGTGGTAATGTTTGGTTAAGAGATGGATCCAACTGTGATCTATTGTGATAATTAGAGTTTCATTAAGTTCTCTAAGAATCTGGTATTTCATGATCGATCCAAGCATATAGATATCTAGTATCATCATTTTACGGGATTGTGTGCAAAGGAGGATAATGTTGCTACAGTACATTCTGAAAGAGAAACAAGATGTTGACACCTTGACAAAGGCTTTATTAAGAGGGGCATTCGAATTCCACAGGTGCAGGAAAGCAGTGGTTGATAATCCCTTTCTTACTAAGAGGGAGTGTTGAAAAATTGTAGCAAGAAAGGCTCCATTTTACTTTGCCTTGGTCAAATTGAGAAAATTCAAAATTTCCACATCAACAGACAACTTGGAGGTATTTAACTAAGGTGACATGGCTCTTTTCACATAGTTAGCTCAGTAAATTTGAGTTAGAGGACTTGGAGTTCAGTTATGCATGTGTGATTTCTAATTTGTAGGAGTTCAATTTAATTATTTCCAGTTGTACTCGGTTAAACTAGTTCTAACAGCTAGTAGAACTAGTTGGAAGTCAGTGGTGCAGCGGGATAGTACTATAACTTAGTGATCATCCAATTAACTAATCCATTAGCTCAAAATACCTAGTGCATGCAAGTAATTTGAGTTCCTCAGTTGTGGTGGAGATTCCAAGGTAGTGTAACATCATTTTTATACTAGTCTTGAGTGTACAGGTGTTGCATGCAGTCGGATATAAATCCTTGGGAATTGAGTAATCAATTGGAGGGAAATTCCTAAAAAAATTGGGGCCTAATTCCTTAGTATTTGCACAAGGAAATAGGAGCTCAGGTGAAGGTAGAAATTGACGAAGTCTGGGTTAGGGCTTCTCATTGAGCAAAGAAAAAGGTTAGTCACTTGCAAGTTAATCTCAGAGAAATAAATAAATTGTAAAACATTCTTTGTTCATTTGATTAATGCAAGTAGGCTTAAGGGGTTTTTACCAGTTAGTTTCCCCTAGATAAATTTGGGTACTTGTGTATTTGATTGATGCATGTTTGCGAATGTTGTCATAAATTGTGAATTAATTTCCGCAGAGAGGTAGAGTATAATTGTGTCTCTTGATTTAGATTTAATTTCTTGAGCAGTTGCAATTCTATCACCGAATTTATACAGTATGGTAGAAGGCATGTCTAATTTCTCTTTGGATTTTGATTTCTGTGAAGCATAATCGGATGAGTTTCTGCTCTGGTGCTAAGAGAGTAGAAGGGATATTAGGACTTGTGCATAGTGATGTGTTTAGACCTATGTTAATTCCATCACTAGGTAAATTTGTGTACTATGTCTCATTTATAGATGACTTCTCAAGGAATACATGGATATATTTCCTCAGGAAGATATGGATTCTTTGAAAAGTTTAAATAATTTAAGGCTTTTGTGGAAACTTAGACATAGAAGAAGATTAAGGTGTTGAGGACAGATAATGGCGGGGAGTTCTTCAAGAATGAATTTGAAGAGTTCTATAATAATTTTGGTATATCACGACAAAACAATACTCCATACACACCATAGAAAAATGGAGTTGCAGAAAGAATGAATGGGATGTTGATGGAAAAGGAAAGAAGCGTGCTCAGTGGCATTGGATTAGGGCAGGAATTCTAGGAAGAGGCAATGGATACTACCTATTTAACAGATCACCTTCATTAGTTTGGGAGGATAAGACTCCACATGAGGTATGGACGGGTAAGAATCCCTCTCTCTCACATCTCAGCGTATTATGTTGCAATGCATAGGTACATGTTCTAAAGGAGAAAAGAACCAAGTTGGATAGTAAATTTGGAAGGTGCATGTTTATTAGGTATAAGGATGGTTTAAAATTTTATAAGCTATGGAACCCATAAACACGGAAGGTTGTGTACATATGAGATGTGGTGTTTAGAGAAGTGAAAGATATTATTAAACATGAAGTCCTATCAAAGGAAAAGGAACCAGAGAAGATAGAGTTTGAACTGAATGAGGAAGAATTAGACTCTATAGAAGAACAAGAATTAGAAGAGGAAGAACCACACACTCCAATTTTGATTAGATCGGGTAGAAATCAATGTGTAGATTCAAAATTTCTCATGAAATTTACTAAATCACAAGACTTGAAGCTACTCTATTGATTTGTGTAAAGTAATTCACCATCTAGAACACAAATCATAAACATGCAAAAGGAAACATCACACATGTACATAGATTTATCTAAAGGAAATCAAATGCTCAAAACCCCTTCCTATTTGTATTGCATTAATCAAAGAATAGATATGAAATACATATGTTTTTTGAAGCCTGAGCACACCCTGCAAGTGTATAGTTTATACCTCTGCCTAACTAAGTGACTCTGACCAACACTTAGCCAATTTTCAAGCCCTCCAAGCTCCTATTTCCTTACAATGTTCCTCTAGGAAATTAGCCCGTATTATTTAGGAATTTCCCACTATTGAATTGCGCAATTCCTTTAGGTACTTCCTTTGACTGCAAGGACCACCTGTACACATGGGAATATGCTACAACTAATAGTACACTACCTTGGAATCTCCATCTCAATAAGGAAACTCAAATTCTCTGCATGCAATAGTTATTTTGGGTTGGCTAATTAGTTGACTACGTGATCATTGAGTGTGGTTGAAGTTCCACTTCCACAACTTGACCTCCACTAGTTATTCTGACAATTAGAACTAGTTTAACTCTCAATAACTCAAATTAACTGAAATAGATTTCTAAAAATTAGCAATCAATCATATTGAATTGAACTCAAGCTTCCCCAACTTGAATTAACTAAGTTAATTAAGTGACAAGTTCCATGTCACCTCAGTTAACTACTTCCATATTCCTGCTGAAATAGAAATTTGAACTTTCTCTAGTTTGACCAAGGCAAAGTCAAATTGAGATTTTCTTGCTACATTTTCAACACTCCCTCTCAGAAAGAAAGGGATTATCAACCGCCCCTATTTTTCACCTATGGAACTCGAACTTCCCTCTTGACAAGGCCTTTATCAAAATATTAGCATCTTGTTTCTTTGTCGCAATGTACTGCAACAACATAATCCTCCTCTCCACACAATCCTGTAAATGGTGATACCAGATATCAATATGCTTGGATTGATCATGAAAATCAAGATTTTCAGAGAGTTTGATGAAATTATGATTATCATAGTAAATCATAATTGGATCCATCATATGATCAAACAAACCAACAAGTATCTTTCTCATCCATATCGCCTCACATGTTGTTTGACTTGGAGCCATGTATTATGCTTCTCCCAAGATGAGTTCCACATATCTTTGCTTCTTGTTGTACCAAGAAACAACTGTGGACCCAACGTTGAAAATTCCACCTAATGTACTCTTCTGGTATGATGGACTTTCCACCCAATCCACATCTGTGAAGCCACACAACTTCACTCCCTCTATCTATCTGTACCATAGTCCAAATTTGGTAGTGCCTCTGAGGTACCATAGAACATGCTTAAATTCCTTTCAAAACGGTTTGGTTGGCCTAACCATAGCTTGGCTCAACTGGGTGACTTCAATGCACATAGATGGTCATGTGTTCACAAGATACATGAGTGAACCCACTAACTTCTAGTAAACACTCGCATCCACTTCCTCACCTGAAGTGGCATCATCTTTCCTCCAGTTTCTCGTTCTAGGAGTCTCCATGGGTTTATCCATGTGGAACTTCTGAAGTATCTCGTTGGCATACTTGCCCTAATAGACAAATATTTCCCCAACACCTTTCCATACTTCCAATCCAAGGAAGTAGTGCATGAGACCCATGTCCTTCATCTCAAACTCTTTTGCAAGGTCCTCCTTACAATATCTGATCTGCTGCCCATCACCAGTCAAAATCAAGTCATCAACATATAAGATAATAATTAACAATCTACCTTCTACCAAGATATGATAGAGGTTTGCATCCACTTCACTTTTGGTGAAGCCCAAACTAGTGAAATAGTTATCAATCCTAGTGTACCAAGCATGGGTTGCTTGCTTGAGACTGTACAATGCTCGCTTAAGTCTGCACACATGAGACTCTTGATCAAAAGTCTTGAATCCTTCTGGTTGATCGATATACACCTCCCCCTCAATAAATCCATTGAGTAATGTTATTTTCACATCCATCTAGTGAATCTTCCACCCCATCAGTGCATCCAGAGCAAGGATTGATCTGATGGATGAGTACCTTGCTACAAGATTAAAAGGTATCCACACAGTCAATCCCCTCAACCTAAGAGTATGCCTTGGCCACAAATATGTCCTTTTACTTTTCTATTCTTCCATCTACTACATGCTTCACCTTGAAGATCCATCTCGAGCCCACAAATGATTTGTCTGTTGGTCATAATACCACTTACCAAACAATGTTGTTTACAATGGATTCATACTCCTCCATCATTGCATCAACACATAAAGTTTTCTCTACTGCTTCCTCCAAAGAGGATGGCTCAATCTCTACTATCTCAATCACTAGAGCCATGTAGCCAGTGTATCGATCTGGTGACCTTCTTTTCCTGCGTTGATTTGGAGCACCCACATTCTCCCTCACATCCTGCACAAGTCTCTCAGCTTCCCTGGCTCTATTCCTACCTTATCTAGATGGTTCCACTTGAGTGGCTATCTCCACTCTCTACTCCTCAACTTGTGGCTACTCCACAACATCCTAAGGCTCCTCCTGTGGAGCTAAAATATCCTCTTCTAGTGGGACTTGAATCTCCCTCTCAAGAGAAAATCGCATGGCTTTTTCTTCATCAAATTTCACATCCCTTCGCACAACTGTCATTCTTAAGGATGGAAAGTAACACGACGACATGGTGACACATCTGACTTCCTCCTCAAGAAAGTCTCCTCTGGTGTAATCATGCCAAGAATCTGATGAGGAATCTTGTAATGAAAAAATACTATTGTGTTGCATGCTTTAAATCACAATTGCAAAGGTAGGATTTGGTCATGCAACATCGTCGTTGTTTCTCCCACAATGTTGTGGTTCTTCCCCTCAGTCACCCCATTCTACTATGCGTTGTGGGGTGTTGTCAACTCTCATCGAATGCCTTCTTTTACATAGAAAATTTTAAACTCATTCGACACTTACTCACCTCCATTATCGCTCCTGAGAGCCTTCTCTTTCTTGCCCGTTTCTTTCTCAACCAGTGCCTTGTGTTGAAAAGTGTAACTAGGTTCGGTCTTCGTAATGACATGTAATTGTGATTTTATGTAAAATATGTAAAGAATAAAAATAAAATTATTGTAATACTTGCATCATGGGTTTCAAGAGAAAAATATTTTATTTTTAGTTAAGGCTCCCATTGTGATCCCTTACGGATTTTTTCGTCTAGTCATAAAAGTCTAAAGATTCATTTTCATGTATTCAAGGCATGTTACACATTGTAAGAAGTCGAAATTGTTTTTATAATTCACCCTCTAAGACCAAGTCACTAGTCCTCACTCAAGTCGGCCTACAATAAAAGGATAATTCTAGAACGATGAAGTCAGCCTACTCCAAGTGATCATGTCATCCTAATAGTGATGGTCCAACCCCTCTATATCGCAGTGCTCGGCCTCATTTGGAGGACATCAATTTAGTGAAGCAATTATCTGACAACAAGTGCAAAAATCATACAAGAAGGAGCCCTTAAAATCAGCGAAGAATGAAGGAAGAAAAGCGAAGGAAGTGACATCATTGGTGGATTATTTTTGAACTATTCTACCCTCACACGTGCCAAGATTATAGATCTGAAGGTGACCGAAAGTTACAGCCATACAAGGGTGATCAAGGTTGAATAAACACTTTGCTAAAAGAATCCAATTAGAAGTGTAACGAATCTCCCTCCAAAAGGGAGACTATTCAAGGAACAAAAGTCAATCTAGGGTTTATGTTGTAAAGAAAAGGGTTGCATACCTACAAGTAGAGGCCGAAATTTTGAAGGAAGAAGAGAAGAGGAAGAAGAAGAGCAGTGTTGATCTAAGGGAGAAGAGGAGGCTTGTGACTTGGTCTTGCAAGTGCTCTAGTGTCAAGGGTCTTTTTCATGTTCTTGGTATTCGTCAATTGAAGGTTCTATAAGAAGAAAAAAAAAATGGGTTTTCCTCTCAAAGAGTGAGAGGTTTTGGCCCTGGTTGATAGCCTACATATTGTGTCTCTTGTCTCCTTTATTGTTCATGAATTGATAATTTTCATGATGAAAATAACTTTATAATAACATAAGCAAGAGAAGATTATAATCAAAAAGTGAAAAATATCTCACAAGCAATTATCAAAGTAGAGAAATCACCTAACTGTTGATGCCCTAGATTTCTCAACACCTTAAACTCCATAAACTTGGAGAAAGTCTCATCCTTTTTCTGCATGAAGAAGATCCAACACTTCCGTGAGAAGTCATCAATAAAAATGACAAAATATTTCTGCTTGGCAATGGAGGTTGTCGAGAAAGTTCCACAAACATCAGAGTGGATCCTTTCAAGGATTGCATGTGCTCTACTCTCCTCATCATGGAAGGTGACTTTAGTGTACTTCCCTAAGGTACACCCTTTGCATGTATCATGCTACTCTAGTGATCCTTTGGGGGGGCTTGTGGTTATTTTTTGCATGATCTTCAAAGAACCATGATGCAAATGGCCAAGTCTTTTATGCCAAAGTTCACCGGCGTCATGGCTCTGCACCTTCTCCACCTTTGTGCTTAGTGTAGCACAATCCTCCATATATAGCTTGTATATGTTCTTCGCACAAACCTTGATCTGCTTCACATGTCCCATGGCTATGTGTCTTAGGAATTTCTTTCCTTTGCTAAAGATCACATCATAACCACGGTATTCCAAAACTTCAATGGAGACAAGATTCTTCTTTAGACCTGGAACAAACATCACATCTTTGAGTCTAAGAGGGGAGCCTGACTCCCTCTAAAAAGTTGATTGTACTAATATTGATCGCGATATACATTCCATCATATCCCACATCGATGTGCATATGGATATATTTCTCCTCCAAATCACTGAAAAAAAAACTCTATTTTTTGTCGCATGGAACGAGGCATAGTTGTCTACGTACCACAACAAACCCATCACTGTCCTAGCCATGCATGCCATGAGAGTAAAATCAAGCTCGACTTATGAATCCAAAGCTTCACCTACTACTCCTCTTGAGGTCTTCTTTCTTGTCTTCTTGTGTGGACACTTCATGGAATAGTGCTTGAATTCATGATAGTGAAAGCACTTGATTCTGGACAAGTATTTCTTCTTGCCCCCTTAACTAGACTCTGCTTTGGAATGGGAATTATTCCCTTTCCCCTAATTTTCCTTTCCATCCAGGGCACAATTCTCTTCATCCTCACCCTTGGATAAGGTCTCGTCTCTGGTATTCCGCGTTATTTCCTCTTGTACCAAATCAGACCATAGGCATTCCCAATTTGGTAGTTTCTCCCTCCCATTCACTGAATCTTGGTAGTTGTGAGAGCTCTTAGGAAGGCATAGAAGGGCTAGGCTTACAAAATCATCCTCTCCTACAGTAACACCAACTTGACCAAGTTCATCGTGACATTGTGTGAACCTTCTCAGGTACTATGGAATGGTTTTGTTATTCTACATCTTGATAAAAAAATTCCTTGAGCGCCGTCTTCTTATGGTCACTACTATTCTTGAATAGATTTGTTACTGCTTGCCACATTGCATATGAAGTATCTTTCCCATGGATATTTGAGACAGTGTGGTCTCCTACTCCCTCCAATATGATTATCCTCACCTTGGCTACACACTTCATCCATTCTGCTAGATCCTGAGCATCATATGTGGTTTGTTTCGGAATATCATTATCAATGAATTCCTTCAGCCCATTATACTCCAACATTGTCTCCATGTTGTCCTTCAAAGAAACATAATTCAAGATTCCCTCAAGGGCATACTCGAGCCTTAGTCCATAGAAATCCATCCTTCTAGCTCTGACGAATTGATCCTGCAAATTCGATCCTCCTGCAATAACAACCTCGAAATCTTTGTTCTAAAGTGAATCCAGCTCTAATACCATGTTGAATGTTAGGTCCCTATACTACTAGTGTAACCCCTTTTTGTTATTAGTACAACCCCCTTATTATATTGTTGGGCCCATGTAGTCCCCATATTGTTATTATTATGCCCCATAGAAGCCCACTATTTTTATTATTATGCCCTTACATTATTATTGTTATGTTGGCTCTTATTATATTATGACCCCATAGACTCCTATATATAGAAAGGAGGTCTTGTCATTTGTATCATCCAAGAATTATTCATTTATGTAATGTAAAGGAGGTTTCCCCCTCGAAGAGGCTTATTTCTAAGGCGTTTATCTATCTTTTCTATCTTTTTGTGAGCTAGTTTCATAACATTGAAATTAATGTGTATATTCAAAATTGCTCATGAAATTTACTAAATCACAAGACTTGAAGCTACTCTACTGATCTACAGAAGTTAATTCACCATATAGAACACAAATCATAGACATGCAAAAGGAAATATCACACATCCACAAAGATTTATCTAGGAGAAAGAAATTGCTCAAAACCCCTTCCTATATGTATTACATTAAATAGAGAATAGAGATGAAATGCATATGCTTGCTCAAGCCTGAGCACACCCTGCAAGTGTATAGTCTATCCCTCTACCTGACTAACTGACTATAGCCAACACTTAGCCAATTTTCAAACTCTCCAAGCTCATATTTCCTTTTGTTGTTCCTCCAAGAAAATAGCCCCTATTATTTAATAATTTCCCACTATTGAATTGCACAATTCCTTTAGGTCCTTCCTCTGACTGCATGCACCACCTGTACATGTGGGAATATGCTAGACTGATAGTACATTGCCTTGAAATCTCCATCTAACTGGGTAACTCAATTTCTCTGCATGCAACAATTATTTTGGGTTGATTGTTGAGTTAACTTGATGATCATTGAGTATGGTGGAAGTTCCACTTCCACAACTTGACCTCCACTAGTTCTTCTGATAGTTAGAACTAGTTTAACTGCCAATAAGTCAAATTAACTTAAATAGATTGCTACAAATTAGAAATCAATCATGCATAATTGAACTCAAGCTTCCCCAACATGATTTAACTGAGTTGAGTGACAAGTGCCATGTCACCTCAGTTAACTACCTCCAACATCTACTGAAATAGAAATTCAAATTATCTCTAGTTTGACCAAGGCAAAGTCAAACTGAGATTTTATTGTTGCATTTTCAATAGATCAATTCGAGAAAGAAGGAAATAGGGAGGTGTTTTCTATCTGCTTTCTGTTCAAATTTTTATTTATCTATTACTTATGATTATCCCAGAATTGTCAAGGAGGCAGTGGATTCGAAGGATGGCACTCTGGAAGAAGGCCATGATTGAAGAAATGGAAACTTTAGACAAAAATGAGGCTTGGGATCTAGTGGAGTTTTTGTTTGGAAGGAAATCCATTGGCAGCAAATGGATGTTCAAGAAGAATATGAATATAGAAGGAAAAGTGGAGAAATACAAAGCCTGGTTAGTAGCAAAAGGTTATTCCCTGGTGCCAGGAATTGATTTTGGTGATATTTTTTCTCCTATTTCCAAGTTAGCTTCTATTAGAGCACTTTTTTATATTGTTGCTACTTTTGATTTTGAGGTAGAAAACATGGATGTGAAGACAACATTTCTTCACATAGATCTGCAAGAATAGATCCACGTGAAGCAACAAAAAGGATTTGCGGTGAAGGGTAAGAAAAAACGGGTATGCAGGTTAAAAATGTCTTTGTATGGGTTAAAGTAGTCACAAAGGATGTGGTATCAAAAATTTGATACATATATACAAGGACTTGGCTTCACAAGGAGTAAATTGAATCGTTGTGTGTATTTTAAATTAATTGGTGACCATGTCAACGGGGTCTTGGATAGATGGTTATAGGGTGCTATGTGAAGTCATCGATTCGATTCTCTGCCCTGATTGGGGTGATATATTGGACATGATGAGGATGTAGTCCCACCAAGATTACAAAAACAAAACTATTTGTGACCATGTTATTTATTTGGTTTTGTATGTGGATGATATGTTGTTGATTGGAAATGACAAAGAAATTATCCAGGATGTGAAGACCCAATTGTCCTCTAAATTCAACATGAAGGATCTCGGTGTTGCAAACTATATTTTTGGCATGGAAAATAAATGAGATCAGGAAAAGAGGAAGATTTGGTTAAACCAGAGGAAGTATGTCGACAAAATATTGGAGAGGTTTAATAAGCAGGATGACTAACCAGTGAAGGTTCTTATTCCTATAGGTGTAAATCTATATATTGAATAGTGTCCCAAGAAATAGGAAGAGGAAAAGTGCATGTCATTGTTCCATATGCAAGTGCAATTGATAGCATGATGTATGTAATGTTTTGTACCATACCAGACATTGCACATGCAATGGGAGTATTAAGCAAGTTTATGGAAAAACTAGGGAAGGAGCATTGGACAATAATGAAGTGTCTTTTTAGGTCTTTGTGTGGCACTAGTGATTATGGTTTGTGCTACAAAGGAAGACTAGGATTGGATAGGGTGTTGGACATATGTGGCTTCGTTGATGTAGACTGGACTAGAGATATGGATCAAAGAATATCTACATGTGGGTATATGTTTAACCTATTTCGAAGACCAATCAGTTGGATGAGAAAGAGATAGTTTATAGTGGCACTTTCAACTACAGAGGTTGAATAAATGGAAACCACTCATGCAAGCAAGGAAGCAGTTTGGTTGCAGAGATTGAGTTCAAGTATGGGATTGGTACAACGAGCTATAAGGATAGATTGTGATAGCCAAAGTGCAATTTTCCTGGCAAAGAACCTTGCTTATCATTCAAATACAAAGCATATTGATGTTCATTATCACTTTGTGAGGGATATGGGTGAAGGAAAAAAGGTGTTGTTGGTAAACGTAAACACTTTGAAGAATGTTGCAGATGCATTGACAAAGTATGTGAACACAAAGAATTTTATTTGGTGTGGAGAAACAATAAGTGTTGCAGCCTTAGACCAATGAGTATGCACTCCTACGGCCCCCTGTGTGGAAATAAAAAAACAAGTGGGAGAGTTTTGGGTATGTATTATATTCTTTCCACAACTAGCTCCACACATTGTTCCATTGCATCGGGCAGAATATTCCCCCTGCATGGGGTCCAGAGTAGCGCCTCTAGAAAGAAAAAAAAAAAAAAAAAAAAAAAAAAAAAAAAAAAAAAAAATTATGCGGACCCAATAATGGTTGGGTGGACCCAAGGATGGTGGGCATACCCACTCATGGTTTTGCACATATTTTTTTCGCATAGTTTTGGGCGCGATGGTTTTTCCCGTGTATTTGTAGATCTGGTTAAGAGAATTACAATTATGTTCTAATCCAAGGTTAATGGATTGGGGTTAATCAATGCTTCAACATTTATATAATGTGTTGTGACATTGAAAGGAAAATAATGAGAAATCAATCTAGTTTTTTTGGTTTTGGGTTCCAGGAGAAAATATTTGTGTATATTTTTTATTTATCACCATTGTATATATATTTTTTGTTTTTTAAGAATTTATTTTTAGGTAATTTATGTACGGGATTAAAACCTACAAGATAAACCAATTAACTTTCTTCTAGTTTGTACCCCATCTTTTTAATTTCAAGAATTTGGCTTTCAAGATGATTTTTCTATACATGCCTAGATGGAGTCTTTTTTGGACCAACTTCTTATTTGTCTTCTTCCTCCAATGCTTCATGCTTTTCTTCCTCTTCATTTTCTTTGATCTCATTGTCTAGAGATTCATCATTGTTGAATTAATCATATTATATTTGTCTTTTGGGGCAAACGAAGCCTTCATCTACCTTTACATCTATACTTTCAGTAATTTTGTGAAGTATTTTATTATAACACTTTTACCCCTTGCTTTTGGAAGAGTAGCCAAGTAGAATACCTTCATCTGCCCTTGGTTCAAATTTTTTGAGTTTGCCATCATTTCTTTTGATATAACATTTGCTTCAAAATATTTTAAAATAATTTGCTGAAGGAATTCTTCCATACCACATTTCATACGATGTTTCATCATTGTTTACTCTCACATGGGCTTTATTAAGAATATTAACAGTTATTTTCACTTCTTCCCCCAAAAGCTATGAGGTACTCCTACTTCATCACCCACTGCACGATACATTTGTTGAATTGTTTGGTTCATTATTTCAACAACTCCATTTTGTTGAGGATTTTTAGTTATCGAGAATTATCTCTTGATCCCAGTATGTTCAAAGAAATCAAAGAACTCATCTGATGTGAATTCACCTCCTTTGTCAGACCTTAGGCACTTAATTTTTAAATCCATTTGGTTTTCTACTAAGGCCTTGAATATTTTGAATTTTCAAAGGCTTCATCTTTAAATTTCAACAAACTAACCTAACACATTCTTGGGTAATCATCAATTGCTAGCATAAAATATTGCTAACCTCTTGTGGATCATTTCCTCATTGGTCTACATATGTCTGTATGGAGCAACTTAAGAGGTCCTTCTGAAGAATATTATTTTCCTCGAATTGAACCCTTGATTGTTTACTGAATTGACATGATTTGCAGACATTTTTTTAGGTGGGATAATCTTAGGCATGTTACAAAAGCCCCCTTATTGTTTATTTTAACCAGCTGATTGAAAGTGGTATTTCCTGGCCTCTTGTGCCACAACCAACTTTCTTAAATTTTTCCCAAATAGCAATTTTCATTGTCACCTTCTAGCACATAGACATTATTCATAGTTCTAGTTTCTTTAATTATGGGTTCCCCTGTGTCCAACTCTTCGACCACACACTCTTGTGATCTAAAGATTGCCTCATATCCTTGGTCACACATATGGTTGACACTCAACATATTATGCTTTAGGCCATCTACGAACTATACATTTTGTGCCTTGGTTTTTCCTTTTAAAACAATAGTACCCTTACCTTTTATGCTCGTCGAAGCATTATTACCAAAAGTAACATTTCCTCTCTTGACTTCACCAAAGGAAATAAATTGATTTGTATCACTTGTCATGTGTTTCAAACATCAATTGTCAATGTGCGACTAGTTTTCTTGATTTCTAGCATATAAAACCAACCCACATTTTTCTGAAGATGGAGTCTCCTTTTTCTAATTTTTTGGAGGATCTTTCTTTCTTTTGTGTTGATAGGAAGATATCAATATGCTTATGCATTCACTTGCCTCATATCCAAAATTATTGCAAATAGACCATTCAATTTCATCCATAAGAGGGGAAAATGCATAATTGAAGGATTTCTTAGACTTTGATTTATTCATATTAGACTTGACCCTTGCTTCTCTACTCTTGATAGATTTGTATGCTAAGCAATGAAAAACCTTGTGACAAAAGTTATGACAAACAAAACAATGACCATAGAAGAAATATGAGTACCTAGGAATGTAGAATCCTCTTCGAAAGTTTGGCCCTTGGTTGTAAAAAGGGTGAATTTGTGATCTTGGTTGCCTCGCTACTTATCCATTATTTGTGTGGCTTAGCTAATTCTACTTTTGATTAATATTATCTCTTTTTTGTTGACCATTGATTCCCTTCAGAGCATTAACATAGCTTTTCGAACCTGCATCTGTTGAAGCCTTGGGATCTAAGTCTTTATTGTTCTGATCCTATGTTCCATTATATCCAAGACTTATCTTAATTGATGGATATCGATGATTATTAATATTTTTCTCTAATGCTTCAGATCCCTTTACAAACCTTTAATTTAGATGTAGTTGTGACTTAGTTTTCTCAATATATTTCCTTATAGTTACAACTTTTGACTCCAATTTCTCACAACACTTCTCTTTCTATTGAAGATGTTTCATTACCACTTCCTCCACTTGATTAGCTTCTTCTAGGTGGACTTTTGAAAGTTTCATCTCTTCATCAATGTTATTCTCTTTCTCCTTATATGCTTTAATTTATTCTTTCTTATTTTTATTTATATTCTTGAGTATGCCTATTTTTTTCAATGCGTTCAACAGTTCATCTTTCTCATCATCAATTGTCTCACAATCTTCTCATTCACTATTATCTATACTAGGCAATTTATCTTCAAGATCCATTAGAATCTTTGCATCAAAGTTAGAGTAAAATTCATAGTCTACTTCATTATTTGATGTACTATCACTATCTTCATAAGAATAAATACTTTTCTTCTTAAAGAAATTATTATTGACACTTTTCTTAGAGAAACTCTTTCGTTTTTCTTCCTTATCAACAATATCTTTATATGGACATTTTGCATAAAAATGTCCTATTCCTCCACAATGAAAACACTTAAATTGCAACATAACTTTGTATTTTTTGGTCCCCTTTTGTAGATTTCTAACAAATTTTTCATCCTCATCATCTGAGATGTGGATGGTGCTCTCTTGTCTTGATTTTGTTTTATGTTCCTTGTATACTTGAAATAATCTTCTCTGATTTCATATTGGTCCCCTTTTTTAAGTTGTGAAAATTCCATGGAGCCTTTCCATGGATAGCCAGTTTAAATCCTGCATTCCTTTAATTACTAAAACTTTGGCATTAAACTTGGGAGTTAGTCATCTCAGTACATTTTGAACAATTCCAAAATCCTTGAACTTATCACTAGGGCCTTTAATAGAGTTTACTACTTCATCTACTCTAAGAAAGAAGCTAGTAACACTTTCATCCCCATACATCTTCAAATTTTCATATTTTATTCAGTATGTTTGTAGTTTTTCAATCTTTACCTTTGTATCCCCTTCACAGTTATTTTCCATTTTGTCCCACATCTCTTTGGTGGTTTTTTACCTTTACAAATGTTGCTTTAGCAAGTCCTCCCATAATGGCATTCACTACCTTAACATTAATTTCGCATTTCTTCTTTCTTACTTCATCTATTGGAGTGGTTCCTCGATATTGATACCCATTTTCTACAACTTCCCAGAATTCTTCTCCAAGAGACCTCAAGTATGACCTCATTCTTATCTTTCATAATATAAAATTTATTCCATTGAACAGATGGGGTTTGACTAAAAATACTTCCTCCTAACTGGTCATTTGCACAGGATCATCCTTCTAGCGATTAGGCAAAGACTTGAAGGTACCTACTCAGGTACCAATTTTAGAAATATTGTTTATACTAAGAGGGGGCTGAATCATTATAAAGCTACTTTGATTTCCAATTAAACTTTAACACTTCCTTAATAAATCATCAACAACACAATGTATGAAATCAATAGATAAAAAAAATATAAGCAACACATAAGACAATTTTTTTAAGGTGGAAACCCATAAAGGGAGAAAACCACCATTATTCTTCTGTTCTTTAACATTTACATAAATTCAGTAGCAACGACCAATATAAAGCACCCACTCCCTTACAAAGTTTTGTTGGAACCTACCAGCAGGAGACGCCCACTCCCTTGCACAGTTTCACTAGCATCCACCAACAAGAAGCACCTACTCCCTCAGATCAATTTGTTGGCACTGATCCACAAAATCAATGTGGACCTCTCTTTCATCCGTTTTCAAACTAGATCCACTCACTTTAGCACAAACTTCAAATTAACACAAAACCCTTCAACAAATTTCTTCATCGTTCAACAACACATTCACTCATTTGTTATTAGAAATATTCTCAACAACATCAACAATTAATTAGTATCATGCTCAACAATTCATTCTTGCAACAATTCTACTCTTAACATAATAGATTCAATACAAGAGAATAGTCATCTTGTGATTATTTATGTCACTAACCATAATGACTAGTCCATGTCATCAACAACACCTTAGCAACATCTAATCATTATCATACATATGAAACAACAAGTACAAATTCCGACTACAAACATTGTCAATCAAATCTAATTTAGCAGCATTGATCTCACTATCATATACTTATTCAAGCAGAAACTACAATCACCCTTGTCATGTCTTAATCAACAACAACAAACGATCTCATGGACAATCCCTAACATCATATAAACAAAAGTACCCCTAACATGCTACAATCTCTATAAAAGTAGAAATAGATAACCCTGACAACAGTATCCCTCACAAACAGTAAATGGAATTAGTTTTGTCACAATATAGATGAGTAGGTATGGCAACTAGTTTCAATAATAATGTCTTGCAACAAGGACAAATGGTATATGTGTGACAGGCTCAATATCTTTGCTCTGCGAAACACAATATTGTTATCATAGGCAATAACCGATCACCAAGTCAGATGCACTTTGTACTAGATTGAGCTACATGTAAGTTATATCAACATAAATCAAACACTAGACTTCACATTATTCAGAGTGTTGCAAGAAGTTCTAAGTGTGCTTACACCATGTTCTTGCCCAAATCAGAACAATAATGTGACCTTATCATCATTAAGCTAGAACAAGGGAAATGCCATTAACGCATCACAACAAATAAATAACACAATAGAACATAGAAACAAATCCTCCATTGGCACACTAGAATAAGGAAATTAGATCATTATTGTGTGACCATTAGTGATGCATTGCACCAGATCACGCTATTGTATTCAGAACATATAATTAGATCACAGCTGCGCATCAGATCATGACCTTGCTTTAATCTTGCACCAGATTACTTATTCAAGCAACCATACACTCCAACGCACCAGATCGGAACATCAGTCCACACCCATACATTTTGCGCACTAGGTCACTGCTCCAGTTTTTGAATCACAAATTACCCAAGGTCAAAACTTGTGATTACAGCTTACATACACAATCTTCGACACCAATAACCAACCATCTTCATCGCATACCTACATCAAACCATGCTTCATGCCAAAATCAACTCAACATATCAGATCATTATAATTGGCACACCATCAACACATTAAATTGATTCCCTACTTTGCACTCTTGCTTCAACACATTGCGTCACACCAGATTGTAGATAATACCATAATTTAGTCAATGATGGTCATATCGTCCTTAGATCGACATTGCAAGTTCTTATTCAAATCCTCATTGCATAGAGAAAATAGATTATTAAGCAAACACCAAACAAAGAGAACCCAGGTCAATTAATCATACAACCATACGTGTGCTAGAACAAAAAACAAAAACCTTTACACAAAACAAACCATGGTCTTTAGAACAAGAACACACACTTAATCTCTCAAATGGTTCACCCTTTTGATGTTGGATGAAAATATTTATACCCATCACTTGGTGACCAAATCAAGTTGATCGATTGAATTACCATGGGAATTTTTGTGGTAAACTTTGATGGTATTTTAGCCAACACTAAACCAAGAAGTCGACGTGAGGGGAAATCCATGGTTTTTGAGGCGTTGAGTAGGATAAAAATGTGTTCACTTCCTGCCAGCATTTACACAGGCTACAAGGGGAGAATCCAACATAAATTACGGAACCTATATAATGCTACTCAGCGTAATAACGCAGTTGTCAACATAAGCCAACAGCGAAGTTGCTATCCTCAGTCAATCATTTCTTTGCATTATCAATTGTCATTTCCCTAGATTATTGTTGAAATCAATACCGGCACAAAATTGCCAACCATAAATAATAATAATAAAATATACTCTTCTCTATTTCAACATGTATCAATAATTTAAATCTAAATTATGAGTCACTTAACAATATAACATTATTAATATCTTTTGTTATAACTTTTTAACTAAATAACAATGCTTATATTAATGATTATTTCCCAACACTATTTTAGTCATATAATGGAGCCACTAACATTTTAACAAAATCGCAATGCTTATATTAATAGTTATTTCCAAACACCATTTTACTCACATAATGGAGCCACATTTAGTGCTTAACTTGGGGGGCTTTTTCTAAAAGGTTGTGACTTTAAATTTTATCTATGACTTGAAGTTTAGTAGGTTTGATTATTGCAGTTACAACCTTTGATGTACCAATTCATGCATGTGTAAACAAGTGTTGTATGTAATTCATGCATGTGTAAAAAGGTGTTGTATGTAGCAGTAGTCCCTACCGGGTTTGAAATCCTTATATTTAGTTAGGTCATTAAAAATGTTTCTCTGTTTAATGATAAGTTTGAAAAAAATATATATTTTATGCAAATTCATATACTAAACATTATGCACATAATGTCCATAGTCTCCATTTCTATTACTATTCAATGGACATAATCTCTATAGTCTTCATGAATTTCCATTACGATTCATGGTTTTAAAGTGACGAAGTATTTAATTTCACTTCTTACCATGTAATTATTTAATTTCTATTAATTGTTTTTGTATTTTATACAAATTGACCCACTACAAATTTATGCACATAATCTCCATAGTCTCCACTTCCATTACGATTCATGGTTTGATGATTGAAATCCCTTGCCAGAACTTGAGGTGTGTGTATTCAACCAACCGGACGAATGCAAGGCTTGTCACAACAAAAATAAAAAATCACAAAATCTCAATTTGAAAAGATTTAGGATGAATTGAATTGATGAATGCATTCTAAAAATCTTCATGGTTGGAACCTTTCTGAATTGAAAGGACACTAGAAAAAAAATATGATGATTAAGTGTAGACTGTTTATATTTCTGAATTGAAATATAAACAATCTACACTTTGCATGACGAAAAAAAAGGATGTAAAATATAAAACAATCTACTTCTGAATTGAAATATAAACAATCTACACTTTGCATGACGACTAAAAATAAACAATCTACACTTTGCATGACATTATTTTACACATTCAAAAGCCTTACATAACACTATTTTTCTTCCACACATACTCAAAAAATTGAAAAAGAAAATACACTAAAATATCGATGGTTACTAAAAATAAATACAGATTCTGAGTCATAGCCTGCAAAAGCAAAGTAAGAAGGTTTGAAAATCCATTGAAGTTTACTTGCAACAATGAGAACAAATAATCTAAGGTCACAAAGTGTTGATACAGTGGGAGCGGGCTACAATGGCCATCTAATCATTTTATCTCATCGCCTACCATAGTTCAACGTTTACGCGTCTATTTCATGCCTACATGGCTTAGGAATTTATACAAGATAATGCTGTACCTATATATGAGAGTGGTGGATTTACATATTGTCCATATTTCTAATCTTCTACAAGCTTTGAAACAATAAGGAAGATTGTTCATTGTTGTTGTTGCAAAGTACCATTTATAGTAGCAAGTCCAACTCCACAGCACCGAAAGTATATGAGCATTCCTCCTTGGCTATCCTTGGTATAGAAAGCGATACCTTTGACCTCACTCACCTGAAACTAACCCCATCGAAATTTAAACCTCATAAAACCACCATACCATATTTGAACATCTAGACATGCACCATCTACGAAAACTAAAAAGAAATTACTTCAATTTTTTTAATCATATTAATATTTATTTTATATAAATTTGCATATGTTTTTATATTAGTTATTTATTTGTTAGAAAGAAAAATAATTAAATAAAAATAAACAAACATTTGGTGACATATGGCCTTGGATACAATCCACGTGCCCCCAATGCCTTAAATCATTGCTTCAGGGGTGGATGCTTGCAATGGAAGTTTGCAGTGGAGGACTTGTTGGCTGACCAGGCGCCTTTGCTTTTGCTGGATCAATAAGGTGAGTTCGAGTCACGACCCTTGTTTCCAATCACTTAGTCAACGGGTGGTCAAAAAAAATATAGCACAACTCAAGCTCCGAAAAAATCTAGCCCCATATCCTAACAGTCATCTTGATCCTGAAGTAGACATGGGAACAAGTCCCGCGTTTGAATCCTTGGACAATCTTCTAGAATTCATGAACAAGGAAAGTTATTCGAGTGCAAACCCGACTAACAACATTTTCAATGGAAGTCCTGTAATAGAGGTTAATCCATGCTTGATATATCATGGCCCGTAGGATGTCAAAGCAAGCAAACAATCACCCGTACTTGTTATATGTGCAAGTAAACATGCCATTCTCATTTTCATGAGCAATCCAAGGCATCGACTTAATTGTGCACGGATAGACTCATATGGAAAATTGTTATTATTCACATAAAACCCTGAAACAAACCACCAATAGAAATTCCCCAACCCACCAAGGGAAAGTGTAGCTCACTCGCACCCGCCAACAACCATGAAAAGATAGTTAGGTGGAGAAGCTAGGTTGGTTTCACTTTCCTTTACAACCCAAAGAAAGAACAAAGAACTCACATTAAGGAGAACGGCTCGGAGGAGCATTACTGAGAAGTCTATATCTAGAAAAATTAGAGGATTTTAGTGTTCAGTTTTCAACAACGACAAAGTGATCCAAAAACCTTTAAAGGGGAAGATATATGTAAAAGAAAACTGAATATATGTAAAAGCATACCTTCAGTTTGATTGCAGCAGCAGAAAACTGATCCAGCAACATATAAATGGGAAGATATATGTAAAAGCATATCTTCAGTCTGCATGCAACAACCACATATATATTTATATGAAATTGAGTAAATCGAATTTCCACGTCAGTAGGACAACTTGGATCCACTTAACTAGTGTGACATGGCTCTTGTCACTTAGTTAGCTCAGTAAATTCGAGTTAGAGGGCTTGGAGTTCAGTTATGCATCTGTGATTGCTAAATTTTAGTAATCCAGTTTAGTTATTTTCAATTGTATTTAGTTAACTTACCTCTAACTATTGTTAGAGTCAGTTGAAGGTAAGTTGTGCAATGGGACAGCAATCTAACTCGGAGATCGATTAGTTAACAGATCAATCATCCCAAAATAGCTAGTGCATGCAGAGAATTTGAGTTCCTCAACTGAAGTGAAGATGTCAAGGCAATGTAACATCAGTTGTAAATTAGTTTTAAGTGTATAAGTGTTCCATGAAAACAGTGATTAATCCTTGGGAATTACCAATCAATTTGGAGAAAATTCCTAAATAATAGGGGCTAATTTCCTCAAGATTTGCGCAAGGAAATAGGAGGCTAGGTGAGCTAATATATGGTTAAGTGTTGGCCAGAATAGTTCATTAAGCAGAGAGAACAATTATTCTTTTGCAGGTTGAGCTTAGAGTTGGAGCTAGCAATTGTAATAGATTCTTTATTCATTCGATTAGTGCAAAGAGGCTTGAGGATTTTTTCCTAGTTGGGTTCCCTTAGAAATCATTGTGCATTTATGGTTTTGCTTATTGCATGTTTATGCATGTTGTTTTAAATTGTGAATTTCATTCTACAGATTAGTATAGTAGGATTGTGTCTCATGATTTTGGATTAAATTTCTTGAGCAGTTGCAATTCTATCAAAATTCTACATGGTATCAGAGCCTTAGAATTCACATTAGCACCAGTATTTCGAACTTGTCTCTCAAGAATTTTGAATTTGCAGCTTCTGTGTAGCAACTTTTCTTCAGCATTGACAGGATGTCTTTCAATGGAATGAGATTGGAGTTTGCCCTGGAGGGTAGCTCAAATTTCATAGCATGGAAGGATCAAATCAAAACAGTGCTCGATGATAATGGTGTGTTAGAATATGTTAAAACTGACATTGCAAAACCTCCACAGTCAAATGCACATCAATTAGCCCAATGGAAGAAGGATGTTGCAAAGGCCAAGATAATTATTTTGGAAGGTGTGTGAGACCATGTGGTCTCAAATATCCATGGATTAGAGACACCATTTGTTATGTGGAAGGCACTGACTGAGCTATTCAAAAATAACAGTGACCATGGAAAATTGGCCCTTAAAGACAAACTTAGAAACATTAAGATGCAGAAGAATGATAGTATTACGCAATATCTCTCCAGATTTACACAAGTTCGAGATGAGCTTGGAGGGCTTGGTGTGAATGTTGCGAAACATGACCCGATGAGCCTAACTCTTCTTGGCCTTCCAAAATATTGGCACAACTACTAGGCCTCTTTGAATGAAAGGGAAAAATTATCAAATTGGGAAAGGTTGTGGTACGATTTGGTTCAAGAAGAGTTCAAGAGAAATATCTAGGATGTTACATCATCCAAAGCTAAGGATGAATAGAATTTTTCATTGGTTGGAAAGGGGAAGAAGGGTAAAGGGAAGACCTAGAGCAACCCTGATTCCAACCAAAATGATGGCAAGAAGAAAGACATCAGCAAGATAAAATGCTTCCACTACCATGAGTTTGGGCACTATGCAACAAAATGTCTACACAAGAAGTCTACCAAGAAGCCTGCAGGAGGAGCACCAAGTGAAGCATTAGCTTCACAATTTGAATTGGACTTCACTCTAATAGCATACATGGCCAACATTGTTATTGGGAGTGTGTGGTACCTTGATTATGGTGCTTCCTTCCATATGAAAAGTTGCAAGGAGTTTTTAGTAGCCTAGAGGAGAAGGATCTCCATATGCATATCAGAAGTGGGGGATGATGGAAGGTCTAGTGCTACAGGAACTTGTACTATCACCTTTGAGAGGGAGAAAGCCTCTCCTTTTCACCTCAAAAATGTTATGTTTGTACCTGGGCCGAAGAAAAAAAACCTGATCTTTGTAGTAGTTTTGGAGGAATGTGACTATGATGTTATTTTCAATAAAGGGAAATCCTTTTTGAGCCACATAGCTACCGAGAAAGTGAAGTAGATCGGGGTTTGAGTGAAGAACCTACACAAACTTGAAGTGGAAGATTGCACTGCATTGAGCAGTAAAGCTGAGAAGGTATCAAGTCGTGATGTTGGAGAACTCTAGCACAAGAGATTGGGTCATCTAAACCATGGTTCCTTAAAGATCATGCAATAAATTACCACTGATCTCCTTAAAGGCTCCCTTGACCAACAGGATGTATGCAAGGGGTGCACATTAGGGAAATATGTTAAATCCAATTTCCATGACTGAGAGAGCAGAGTCGATGCAATCTTGGATCGAGTCCACTCTGATGTTTGTGGACCCTTTTCTACATCCTCCGCAACAAGACATAAGTGTTATGTTATTTTTATTAATGATTTCTCTAGAAAATGTTGGATCTTCTTCATGCGAAAGAAGGATGAAGTTTTCTCCAAGTTTGTTGAATTCAGACCGGAGGAAGCTTTCTCAAGGAGAAAGCTTGATGTGTCTCGTTTCAGAATTTTTGGAGCTTCATTTTATTGTCATGTCTCTGAGGATTATAGGAAGAAACTTGAGCCTACAACAAAGTTGGGAGTTTTTGTAGGATACATCGAAGCTCCCCACAATTATTGAATGTATTTTCCTTCACTAAGGATGACAGTTGTAAGGAGATATGTCAAGTTCGATGAGGACAAGGCTATGAGATTCTTTCTAGAACGAGAGATAAGTATCCCACCAAAGCAAGAGCTTATAACTCCAAAGAAGGAGCTTCAAGATGAGCTTTAAGAGGTTGTGGAGCAGACACATGCAGTGCAATAGATAGGAGGTAGAGTGGAGGCACCGACTCAACCAGAATCTTCCAGAGAGCGGAGAAAGAGAACCAGAGAAGCTGATAGATTGTTGTAGGATGCACAACAAAATGTGGGAGCCCCCACATCACAGCGCAGGAAAAGGAGATCACCTGATAGATACACTGGGTACAAGGCTCTCATGAAAGAGCTCATTGAGACATAACCTTCCTCATTTAAGGAAGCAGTTTCTCAACCTATTTGGGTTGATGCCATGGTGGAAGAATATGGTTCCATCATGAAGAACATTGTATGGGAGGTGGTTTCGAGACCAGAAGGGAAATCAGTGGTTGGTTTCAAATGGATCTACAAAGTGAAGCATGCAACAGACGGGAGCATCGAGGAGTAAAAGGCCATATTTCTGGCCAAGGGAGTTTCTCAAATATAGGGAGTGGACTATGAGGAAACTTTTACACTAGTTGCAAGATATTCCTCAATCATATCTGTTATCACTCAGGTTGTCCCTAGGCTCCTTATAGGGATACAGCTGAGGTAACTAAAAACCGATCTTTGGATTGCAGGTTCTAGCCCCTGCAATCAGAGAGGGCTCTCTCTTTATGATTCAACTTTTGTTGACGATTTTAGGCTAGCTTTCTGGCTTCAAGGGAGTTTTTTTTGTCATTGGATGGAAGGTAGGTTTCTCGAACAAAGAGGCAAGGTAAGGTGTGATAAGTTTCGAACCATTGGGTATGGAGTCACGGATTGAGGCTTGCTTACGTTTTCTTGGTCACAAGGGGATACGGAGCGGGATAGCCACACAGGATACAATTATCAATCTGTTGAAAGTACGGAATGAAAATCAAGGATGAAAGGCAAAGGAGAATCATTTCATCATGCTGAAAAAGAGGAGAAATGGATGAATCGGATCCAGGAGCAATTAAGAATTCCTAAACATGCATTCATATGTGAAAGAAACAGCGTAAACAAGATCATTTAAGTATACATGCTCATAGCTTTTTCTGAAGAAAACATCGAGAAATGCAGAAATTGAACTTAAGGTGTAGTGAAACAAATCTTAAGCTATTCTTTTTTCCTGCAATTTAGAAGGCAGAACGGTGGTAAAAAACATAAAAGTAAACAGAGGAGAGAAAAACTTATTGAATCATGTATAAGCATTTCGTGATCATTCTTTGGCCAAGAGAAAACACCAAGTAGTTTCGCAATCCATGCTTTCAGCAATCTTTGATTATGGAAATTATGACAGTTACAGTGCGAGTCTCTGCTCGGAGAAAATGCTGGAAAGGAGACTAACCAACTACACTACCAACCAACCAACCCCTCACAACATTGCTCAGGGTGGTATTTATAAGCAAAATATCGGAAAGACATCATTACAAGTGACCTTGACAGGTCTGCTTAGAGAACTCTTCAAAATCTAAGTGTTGCTGGAATTAAATGCAAGTAAATCTTTTTGGCTGCGCTGGGGGCAGCTGGATCGGAACAGGTGAAGAGGTGGCCCTTGGGGGCCAGATGCGGTGCTGCTGGAATGATTGTGCTTTGGGAACTGTATTTCTGCTCTGGTGTGAGTTAAATGTGCAATAATTATTATTTGAGGGCTTCAAGTGGCTTTTCCCTCTTTCTTTGAATCTACTGGAAAGTATTAAATGTTCTCCTGCTTCGGGCCGCTCCTCAAGATTTTCACTGATACTCTTTGCCGCTACATTGATGGCTTCCGCCGTCTACTGATACTCTTTGACACGCTTGATACCTGATGATTTGATCTGATACACTTTAAACTCTGTCATTGATCTGCTGTTGTCTTTAAACCGGATCACTTTGGCACGATCAGGCGATTTTTGGGCTTTTTCGGCGCACAATGGGCTAAGAAATCAAAAGATTCCCCGAAACGGCCTATTTCCCGTAGCGATGCGCGATTAGCGCTTCGGGCTAATCGCGCATCGAAAACTGCCTCTGTTTCTTGTTCTGGAGCTCCGAAGTGCGATTTTTCTTCCTGCACGAAGTTTCGGCTTTCTGGCTGCTGACGTCAGCACGACGTCAGCTGTACGGCGGATTGACGTCAGCTGTGGTGGGTCCCTGGTACAGAATGACATGGTGAGGTGTTGATACTGGAGGTAATGCGATGAACTAGCTCCGATGTGATCGCGATATCGCATCGGCGGGGAACTGAGGGTGTTTGAGCTGAACATTTGGCGCTTGCGACCACCGACCGCCGATATCGCGATATCGCGTCAGGTGGTGACGGATGGGTCATAACTTGCATGGAGATGAAATTGCGATCTGGCGATGCGATCTGGCTTTTAAGGGTCTGCGGAGTGTAAGTTTTGGGCGGAAAGAGCAAGTAAGTGGGTGTGAAGGGCATTTGAGGTTTCGGAAGGGGTCCGATTACCTCAGAAGGATTTTATACTCTGGAAGGAGTCCATTGTATCTGGAAGATGGTTTGAAGGTTGAGGGTTCTTGCTAAGT
>APFE030221233.1:23915-49600 GCA_000404065.3 Pinus taeda
AAACCATGATAACCCAAAACTGTTGGCTAAGTACCATGAGAATCCCCACGTGTGGGCGCTTAACTGCCTTGGAATGTGTGCACTGGGGTACGCACCTCACGGATGGGTAATTCGCGTATTAGGACGCGGTCACTGCATGGTATACCTGCGGGTACGCACCTCCTGAACTGTTCTCCTGCGTACTTCTTTATTTTCATCAAAATGAGAGCCATGCCATGGGTGTTGCCATCAAGTACAACATCTGAAACATATACCAGAACCATAATGCCAACAGAGGCTACAATGTTGATGTGAGATTAATGTTTATCTTTATGAGATTTGGCATGCTTATCTGGTTAATGTGCAAATTTACATGGTTATACTTTTCGGAGTTTATTTCTTTTTTTTTTTAATTGCCAGATCATCGTTTAGAAGCATTGTGAAATTACTGGATATCTTGTATTTATTCGAAGTTATTTGATGATAAATGATCGCTGTGCACAGTTTACATTTCTGCAAAGTCTATTAAGTGATCGTTTTAGCATCAAACCCATAAGGCACTGGTCCATCAAGTTAAGCAAATCCATTTAGTGCTTTTCTCCTTCGTGTCTCCCAAACCAACGGGTTCACAGTTGGTCGTCCATCTCCTTTCAGGGTCTACCCCCCTTAGCCGCGGGAGACAGGCTTAAACGGAGAGATCGGGGATCAGAGTGACAGCCCCCGGTCTGAGCGTTGTCGTGACAATCTGTGCGACAACAGGTACAATCATGATTAATGAAGCATGATGAAATGCAGCATAGTGATGATGGGTGCAGCATGGAGCAGCACAGTGAGGAGCAACATGATGATGAGGTGTAACACAATGATAGGTGCAGCATGGTGATGGAGTCACTGTGGAGAATCAGTTGAAGCAACATGTCTTCAACTGAGTTCAACTACCTCATGTATCATCTTATTAGAGATGATCTATGCTCTTATTTAGATAAGTCAAAGTGTTGACTTTTGTTGTAAATGTACTATTTCTCTCTCTCTCTTTGCTGAACTATTGAAGAACATATACGAAGAATTGATCAAGAGTTTCCCCACATTGGGGTTTGTCACTGGCTAGCGCCACATCTTGTGTCCTCTTGTGTTGGCTTGTCTTTTGCGATTTATGTTTATGTTCTATCTGCAATTTACTATTATGCTGATGTGATTGCTAATCTGGAAAAGATATTGAGCTTACTGTGAAAATTGAAATAAATTGCTCTAAGCATATAACATACCTAAAATTAACAGAATTACATCAGCAAAGAGAGGCAGTGAGTGATCTAGAAGTGTCCATGCAGAGGTTGACGCAGGGCCAGAAGGGTCACACAGAAGTAGCGTAAGGGTCACACAGAAGTAGTGTAGAGGGAGAGATAGGAGTCTGAAATTTGCAGAGGAATTCGATTTTTAGAAGCCGGGAGCCAAGGTGTGATACCGAGAGGCAAAAATTGAATCTTCTGGAAAGCAGATCGACCAACCAGAGAACTGACGCAACACCTAGAGAGCTTGACGCTGGGCTAACACAGACACTGCGCAGAGGCAGCGAGAAAAGCCAGGGGGCATTCAATTTGGGGCTGGATCAACAATGATTTCTCAGTGATTGTGTGAGGTAAACTCACAAAGCTTCTGCCAGTATTTCTCTCTGTAACTGAATGACCCTGTGAGGTATTCAGAATTTGCTACTGCTTAATAATAATAAACCCTCAGAACTGCTGCACAGATTTTCCCGCATTGGGTTTTTCCAGGGACTATTGTCCAAAAATAATGGTGTCCTATGTGTTTCTATTTTCCTTGCCCAGTTTCTATGTTTTAGAATCATATTTAATTTGGTGTAGGCTGCTTTAGTAATTTACTCTAATGTTTCAAGAAGAAATCTGAAATAAGCTTGTAATGCAATTTACAATCTAGGTGAAGTAGATTCAGTTGGTTGCAGTAGGATTCCTGAGATTGTTAGATCTAGGAATTTTCACATGGTTCACCTTCCCCTACGATTGATGACACATGTTTTGTAGGGTGAGTGGTTCACCTTCCCCTACGATTGATGATATGTGCATAGGATGAGTGGTTCACCTTTTCCTCTTGCATATGAGTAGGATGAGTGGTTTACCTTTTCCTATGGCATATGAGCAGGATGAGTGATTGACCTTTCCCTATGGCATATGAGCTCGATGAGTGGTTCATCTTCTCTTGCTTATGCCCCAACATACATTCTACCCATGTAGTCTGAGACCCATGGGAAGTACCTCTCATCTGGCCAATGAGTTGGGAAAAGTGGATAGGGACCATATCACTACTGATGGACGCATTGTATACTGCCGTACTCCCTGTGTTTAGGATGCATGGTGTTCAACAACTTGATCTGGGATCAAGTCTGATTGAGGTTCTACCTCTAGACTGACTTTTGTCAGTGGAGAGTGGTAAGGTCTTGTGACTCACTCTCGATCGATTCTTCTTCATTATTCATATCAGTGTTCAACAGAGCAGAGATGAGATGAGATACAGAGATGGTACATGACGACGGGATGGCATGATGATGGACGATGATGCATGGATTGGTAGGTGGAATTCTCCCTAGTTGAGAGGGAGTGTTAAAATTAGCAACTTGGGCCAAATTCCACTTTGGACATCTCATTTGATGGAGATGATGATTACATTGAATTCCTCTTTTCGAAAGGACCAAAATTGATCGAATGATCATCAAATTTGGACGAGTAGAAATGTGTTTTTGAATTTATGTCCACGCATGTGCAAATTGTCAAGGTCGGCCTCATCATCATGTCGGCTCATGAAGCTCAAGAGACATGTCACTTCACCCTCAATGACTTGTATAAATACAAGTGACCTCTCACCTCATTTGGCATCATCCTCACTCACACATTCTTCTCTCTCCTTCTCTCATTGGTTTGTACAAGTACTGGGCATTCTTTTTCTCTCACATGTGTGGCAAGGAGGACGAATTTCAGACTGAAGTACAGAGCTGAAAATTTCAGGAGTTGACTGAAGTTTGACTAGGGACTATTTGACCAAGTTTCACTGTGATTTTGGAGGGTTTGACACTATTTGACCAGGCCGCATTGGTTGGCACAAAAATTGAGATTTTTGGGCTTTTTGAGCTGCGTTGACCTAATGGTTGACTTCATGTTGACGAAGCTTGACTGCAGATTTTCTGATTTTTTTGGGGTGACTGACCACTGCTAGAGGCCGCATTCAACTACCTTTGACCGAGTTTCAAAGGAGAAGTTTTGCTGCTGCGTTGACCATCTTTAACTTTTGGGTTAGGGCTGAATTTGACTGCAGATTTGACAGGGTTGTTTTGACGTTGATTTGGCAAGTCAACTTTGACTTTTTGTACTCTCTCTCTCTGTTGAACATTTGATATAATAATAAGAAGAATTGATCAAATGGTTTTCCCCACATTGCGGTTTTTCCTTGGCATTTGCCAAATCTGGTGTCCTCTTGTCTTGGCTTGTCTTCTGCATTTTATTTTATGTTCTATCTACAGTTATTGTTAATGTGATTTCTATTGGAAAACTAAATTGGAAATTGTCATTGGGCTGCTAAAGGAACATTGAAGTAATTAAGCTAATCATAGACCATACCACTGTTAACTAAAATTAACAAGATTCAATCAAAGTGCAAGCTTTGGGAGAAGCTAGGATGACTTTCCACGAAAAAACCATTGGGAGAAGTACTATAAGAGACCTAGAGTTGAGAGATATACTGAGGTAAAGGCTCACCCAATCGTCAATTATAGTAAAGAGAAAAGGTTTTGAATGATTAACTACAAAGTGAAAACCTTCAAGAAATCCCCAAGTCAAAAGCAGCTTCAAGGGTTCCCACTTGGTGTGATATCTAGGTCTTCAATTTATTTGAAATTCCACCATCGGAATTTGTTCAAAACTGAAGGATGCCTAAAGGAGACACAAATGAAGAAATTTGTCCAGACGGAATCCCAAAATTCCTCCTCCCTAAAATTTCGCACCAAGCCCTAGAAAATCTCCTTATCCTTAGAGGGATGGAGAAAGGAGGAAGAAAAAAGGTGAAAGAATAATATTTTGTTGAGTTAATGTGATCACTAAGGATTCTAGACCCAGTGCCTGCCTGTTGGGAGAAATGGACTCAAGGTAAACCATGAGATGGCAATTCTTTCTTCCAAGAGACCTAGAGGAAATTTCGCTGCCTAGATGCAACAACAGCAAAACAACTTCTAGAAATTTATACTTCAATGACAATTTTATGGACTTTCAAGGATGCATATTAATCAATCCTCTAGGAACATTCATTCATTCTTTATTTAACGAGTAACACATGTAAAATTCCAATAGTTTTCAATGGTTCAATCAATTCACATTAATTAGGGCACATTTAATCACCATAAGAACAATTTTCATGCATTTGACATTCATCACAATAGAAACATAGCATCGTATGGAACTTACAAAATAAAGAAGAGTATATCCATCCACAATATTGCAAAAAAGAAGCTCCAAAATAGCCAACGAATTTATCCAAACACCATAATTCATCAAGAAACATACAAATTTCGTCTCTACTGCAAGTTCGAATTCTTTTACAAGAGGGAGATCCCCAAATCCAAAGTGTGAAAAGTTACAAATGGAGCTCTTCTTTTATTTATATGAGCCTTGAGGGGTTTAATTTGATCTACTTTGATCTACTTCGCCTAATAAGCCCCTAAAAGTGACTTTAATGTGAAAAATAACAATACTATTGGTGACAAGCCCACCAGATAGCTTAAAAGTGTGAAATAAGCGTTCCTAACGATGCTGAAAGGCCAAGATAAATCCTCCATGCGCCATGATGAAAAGGAGGACCCTCGAAATGATAACCAAAGGGGGTAGCCCCTTTGTTTCCAAGCAAAACATTAGTGGTGCTCCCAAGTAGTTGTGGCGCATAGTCATTGGTCTCATGGGTCTCCAATTGGATCAAGCATGTCGATGCTCCATCACTAAGGGCTAGAATGATGACACAAGCCCCCCCATGTCTCTCTGGATGAGATGAAACCTCAGCTGGGCTCTGTATTAGCTGCAAAGTGTCAGGTACAAGTGTGTGGCCAACTGGGCAACATGGTTCAAGTGCATCATCATCTTTGTATGGCTGGGGCACGAACAAGTAATATGCAATGCTGAAGAAGCCCATGGTGTGGCAATCAATGCCCTGCTACGGAGGAGGTCCATGGCTCTCTACGCTCACCCTACAAGTGCCCTTATGACTCTCTAGAGGGCTCAAACCCCATATAGGGAGACCAAGTCCAAATGGAGACCCACTTTCAATCCTGTATAAGATACAATACGTCTCCTCACCCTTCAATACAACAATCCATTATTGCAATAGAGTAAATAAGCTTGTGAATCAAGGGAAAAAGTGGACACTTCATAGTGGCATGCCCTTCCAAGTGGGCTTTAGAGGGTACAAGTGTTTCCTTACTCAACAAGAGAGGTTAATAAAGGACCCTATTAGGTGGTTTCAGCCTCTAAGGGAGTAACAAGTCCATGGCACATTCGTTAAATGGCAGGTGTCATGTGAAATTATGGTGGAATGAAGTGGAGCAACAGGGAAAGGCTCCAAGCCACATGCCATGGTACAAGGGTAGCTATAATGAGGGAATCCCACACATTAGATGTATAGGTGTAGGAGGGAGCAATCGTGGTACATGAGATACCCCGAACTTTGTTTTTCCACCCTTCTTCATATGCCTTTTGCCTTTTATTGATTTTTCGTTCTTCTAGCCGCTTGGGGCTCCAAACGATGAGAGCATGATGTGTATGATAGAGCAGTGATTACCCCCTTAAGGTTTGGCAGTTCATCACCCACCATGGGTTAGGACAATCATGGGTTCCTTAATGATGTAGGGGAGCACTGATAGGGGCCATAGGAACCAAGGTGATGGCCATAATGATAGGGGTAGAGCTCATGTTTGGCTTTTGCTCACGTGCTAAATTTTTATGTCCTAACCTTCTTTTGAATTTTGTGGTACATTTCCTGTTGTAAGTGGCCAAATTATGCTTTTAACTTTCTTTTAGCTGCATCAACTTCTGGGGCATCGTTCTAGGCCCGACCTGTGGTGTGGGCAAGGAGAGGGGGAGGCTAACTCCTTGTGGACCCAATGGACAAATGCGGACCCGGATGGGAAAAGTGTGAAAAGGGGTTATAATGAGCGGAGGGGAGTGATATGTATGGTGTCGAGAAGCAGGATCACACAATCAAAATCAAGGTTTCCCATGTGGTGCCACTCCTAAAGCTAGTAGCCAATAGAGGAGGTCCCACGTGACTAGGATACAAAATCAACCACCAAGTTTGGGACAAGGGAACATGAGTACAGACCAAGCCCATTGTTGCTGCCGAATCCCCTCACTAATCCATGTCCAAATGTGTCCAAGAAAAGCGAGCATAAACACCCAATTACATAATGAAAAGCCATACCTTTAGGGTTGGAAGGCCCACCTTCAAACATACGACCATAACAGATGGGCGAAGGAAACTGGCTAGCTTAGGTGGTGGAGAATGGTGGTACATTGAGCTATTTGGTGGCTGCTCACTGAAAACAACTCTAGGAGAAAAATTCTCCTATAGGGGTCACCTACTGGTGGTGGGTAACAAGCCCTAGGTATTGTAAATATGTTTATGATGACATTCAAAAATTGCTAGTTGTCGTGATTATCTTTAATGGCAACAAAAGTAAATAGGTGTCCAACTCTGTTGCCAACCACCTGATAACATCTCGATAAAATTGGCGAATTGCGAGGTTTTCAACTTGCCGATTTTACTGGCCATTTTTTTCGAGAGTTTTTTCAAATTTCAAAAGTTGTGATTTTATCACGAATTGAATGAAAAAATTGTGGGGGATTTTGGAAACTTGGGATTAAATTTTAAAAATCCAGATTGAATCATAAAAATTAGGATTAAATCATAAAAATCAGGAATTTTTCGAAATTGAAAAAAATGGATATTTTTGTATTTTTTACATTTTGCCTAGTTTTGCCAATTTTTTCAATTTTCTCCCTACGACTCTTTCAATTTTTTGGACCCTTGCCGATTCATTCCCAACTCTGATTTTTGCAACATTGATGTCTACTATGGTAACTAACCGTAAGAAGGCTAATAGACTTAAATATGTGTGGACATTAGACCATTAATTGTTGTGACAAAGAAGGGTCCCTTCCCCATATCCATTCACTAACTCAACCATGAAGTTCGTTCTAAGATATGAGATTTACTTCTTTTTGTTATGTTTTTGAGTTATGATCAAGATTAGTGTTGTTGAAGATAATAAGTTAAATATTGCTTTTATCATTTTGAATTATGTAACTTGGGAAGCCTTTTGAGGTTGTTTTATTTATTGAGATTATTGAATTTTCTCTAGTCTAGTGCTAATTAGAGTCAGATGTCCCTTTAGGTCACCATTTTCTATGGAGAGTTCAACATCCCTTGTTTTCATCATGAACTGATTTCAATTGAGAATCCAATAACGGTTCATTCTACGAGAGTTAAATCCAAATGAAAATCTGATGAAAGAAAGGATCAACACTTTAGAGTGTCACTATGTGCTGTTTGGATGAAATGAAAGGATTTAATCCTAATCTGTTTTATATTGTTTTTCTGATGGAAAACCTTCGATAGTTCCATTAATTTGTAACCAAAATGATTTCCAGTCTATTATGTGTGTTAACAAAATTGTTTTGGTTCTCGTGTTCCATTTTGTCCTCTGTAGCCTTTTGAAAATTTATATCTTTGTTAAACATAACAGTACTTTCAGCTTGAACCATAAAAATAAACTTTGGTTCAAAGTTTTTTCCTTCGGTGTTCACTGCATTCATTGGTTCTTTCTTCAGGAAATTTGGTGAAGGTCTGTTTTAGGATTTTTAATAAAATGATAGCTTGTCAAAATTTTGCTTGCGTTGATCCATGTAAACAGATTCAATACTCACAATGAGTGAGTTGGATTGCATCCATCCTTGATGAAAATCACGATATGCAGTGTAAGGCATTAAAAAGTCATTCCTATTTATCTTAATTGCCATTATTGCTTTTGTTTATGCCAGCCAATAGTTCATGAATGAGAAATGATTCTTATGGTAGGTGAATTTTTTGTTCATTTTTTATAGTACTTGTGCAGATAATAGCCAACAAATTCAAGCGTTGCAAAACAGATTCTTTCATCGGGTTTGTTTCTCTGTCATGTACCTCAGTTATTTTGCTATTTATAGGTGTAATCCGGCTTTGTATGGGCAATTCCAACAGTCACTGAATTAAAATCTCTCTCCCTCTAGATTGTATTACATGTAATGCATCAGAGAAAATTCAATATGAAGATAAGAGCTTTTCAGTGAGAATTAGGTTGCTCTCCTCAATTAAAGAATTTACATGATAAAAATGTTTTTTTTTTCTTTCCTTTTGAGTTATAAAGAAAGAAAAAAGGAAATAAATTATATTAATGTCCATGAATGACCATAATTGTTTTACGGACTCAAAATTACATCTAATAATAATAATAGTAATGTTGATGGTTGTAGCAATGGACAGGTACTTCTGCATTGGCTAGGTGTCAAGCATGTGGGAGTCATTCAAAATCTCATTAACATGCTTAATTTATTAAGTTGCTTTTGTAATTTAGCCAATGTCTAACTAGTAAAAGCACAAAATTAGTTTTGTTGGCTATTAAGCTAAAGAAACTAAGGAAAAGTAAATTATTTACTCTAGTAATTCATTTTAATCTTAACCGTTGATCTCAAATGGGTTAGGATTTAATCCTAGCTATCCATCACTTTGGAGATTAGGGTTAGAGATTTAGCGCAATGAGAAATTATTGAAGAAAGGCTTAGGAGAGGAGAAAGACACAAGAGATAGTGTGACACTTATGGCTGAAGTGAAAGGAAGTGTTGCAGTAGTGGAGAAAAATTTAGAGAAGGAAGATTGAGTGGAGTCGAGGCTGTACTAATTTTCTAAGCACCAGATTTGTAGAGGGCCACAAGTGTGAGTGAGTCTTAGTTTTAGAGAGGCCGAACAAGCGAAGGGTTCACACAAGGGAGCTACACGTGTGACCACTGACAACAAGGAGAAATCAGGCTGCACGTGTGAGAGTGATAGCACATGGGTACACATGTGATGACTAGGAGAGTGCAAGGCTGCACGTGTGAGTGAGTACCATCTTGTAGATGGATGCACAAGTGGAGAGAAGCTAGCAAGGGTGTAGATCGGGTTTTCTTAGGGGTTGATAAGCCAGGTTTTAAATTGTTGTAAAATTTCTAGTATTTTCTCTATGGGCCATTTTCCTAGTAAGGGAGCCCTCATTATTCAGATATTAAAAGTGAAGATTAATTGGAGGGTTATTTGTTGTGTGAAAAATTTCCTCTGTGTGCTTCTGCTATTTAATTTTTTGTTAAAAATTCTAGTGTGTTTTATATTTAGTAATTGTAGAGATATTTTTTGGGTATAAAAAATTGCTAGGAATTAAAGAAAGAATTGGAATTAAGAAATTAACATGTAAAAAGAGTATCTAAAGCATCTCCCTCCTACAAAACCACAAACAAAAGGGGTTTAATAGAAAAAAAATTGCGTGGCATAAATTAATGGTAAACCCAATGGGATTATGTGAAAATAATTATAACTATACAATCTCCAAGAAATTTGTCATAGTGAAATGAATTGTTCCTATAGAGTAGAGAATTTGGAATAGGGGGAGAAGACATGTGATGGAACTGTGAGAATTTCTAAACATAAATTCTATTACTGCAACAATTGATTTATTTTACCTACTTATTTCTCAATAAGTTATTTACGAAATCTCTTCAGTAAATATTAAAATAAATTCTACTACATATATCACAGCATTATATAGAAATAAATATATGCACAAGAATCAAACACATCAACACAGTTATTTTTGGACAATTTTCCTAAGAAAAACCCAATGCGGGAAAACCGGTGCAGTAGAGGAGGGTTTTATTAATCTTCAACAACAATCGCTTTTACAAAAAAATTTGCATAGACACTGGGAGAAAACACTTGAGACTTTTCTTCGAGACTTTCTGACACCCTGGAGAACTTCCTTTCCCTACTGCGTCAGCCCTGCATCATTTTGCGTGGCTCTGTGCTGCTCTGTTCTTCTCTGCGCCATCCCTTGTGTCTTTATGATCTGCGTCTCCCTTTGCGCTGTCTCTTAGAGTCCCTGCGTCACCTCTTTTGAGCTCCCTGACTACTGCTAATCACTCCCTTTTCCTCCACCCTGCAACTCTCCCTCTGAAATCGATTTCACTCTCTCTAAGAATTGATTTTCCTTGGTATACTGAGTATCTGCTGGTGTATCTCCAAATGACCCTCAAGTCGTCTCTTATACTTTTCTTGTTGACGAATCAACCACCGAGGTTAAATCTCTAATCAACGGCTAAGATTAAAACAGACTTGATCCTCGTCTCTTAGAAGCTTCTCATCCTTATCTTTATTAATACCCATTAATATTTTTATTTTCCCAAGTTTGGACTTAGTAGCTCATTAAAAATATTAATTATTTTAAAAACTCCTCATCTGGATGGAATTTCTCAAAATGATTTCTAGGTCTTGGAGATCTCATGTGCCTTAGCCTCAACAAGAATTTTCATGGCTAAAGCACATCCGATGCTACCACAAATCAACACTCCCTCTTAGCGAGGAATGTGCTCTAGTAATGCTCCACCACTAAACATCACACTGATCCTCCAACATCGGTACCTGTGCTGATGCTTGGCCTATTGCTCAGCATCCTCTGCACTGCTGCTTCTTGTACTACTGCCCATGGCTTTGCTACTGCCACTACTACATCTGTACTGCAACTCCCTCTCAACTTGCTGTCCATGCTGCTCATAGCACTGTCACTGCTAATTGTTGCACTGCATCTCCTTATACTTATCCATTTCTGCTACTGAAATGGATTCTTTACCATCCCCATCTTCTCCCTGAAATAAACGAACTTTGTTCTTCCTAGGGCCTTGGTGAGGATGTCCGCCACCTGTTTTCTTGTAGGAGTGTAGTTCAACTGTACTGCTCCTTGTTGGATATAGTGTCTGACAAAGTGACACCGAATATCAATGTGCTTCGACTGATCATGAAATATTGGATTCTCAGAGAGCTTGATGCAACTCTGATTATCACACATGATCCTGGTCGCCTCCATCCTTCTTTTGAATAGGCTCACAAGCAATTTTCTAAGGGATATGGCTTCGCACGAAGCTGTGCTAGCGGCCATATTTTCTGCTTTAGCTGAGCTCAGAGCTACGGATTTTTGTTTCCTACTGCACTAAGAGGTCATCCTTGATCCAATGTTGAAACAATACCCAGAGGTACTTTTCCGATCTACTGAACTTCTAGCCCAATCTGCATTAGTAAACCCACTCAGTCTGATGTCATTATTTCTGGTGTACAATAGTCCATACTTGATTGTTCCCTGTATATATATGTGAGAACATGTTTGGCTCCTGCCCAATGCACCCTCTTAGGTTCCACCATGAACTGACTGAGGGTGTTGACAATGTAGCAAATGTCTGGCCTGGTATTGATCAGATATATCAGGGACCCTATGAGTTGCTTGTATAAGGTGGGATCAACATCTTTGTCTTTTGATGCATCAATTTTCTTCAAGTTGGTGATCATTGGAGTAGCCATAGGCCTACAGTCCTGCATCCTGAATCTCTTTAAGATTTCTATAGCATATCTCCCTTGTCGAAGGAAGATCTCACCCTTCTGCTGCCAAACTTCCAACCCCAGGAAATAATGCATTTGTCCCAATTCTTCATGTCAAATTCTGTGGCTAGATTCTTCTTGCAGTCCTCGATGAGCCTAGATGATCCTGTCATGAAGAGATCATCGACATATAATACTAGGACTAGAGGCTCATTCTCTACAACCAGATAGTAGAGATTGGGATTTGCATCACTCTTGACGAACCCCATCTTTTGCAAGTAGCCATCAATTTGACCATACCATGCTCTAGGTGCTTGTTTCAGCCCATACAAGGCTTTCTTCAATCTGCATACATGAGATTTCTTCTCATGTGTCTCAAAGACTTCTGGCTGTTCAATGTATACTTCCTCTTCTATCACTCCGTTCAAGAATGTCGTCTTGACATCCATCCGATGAATCTCCCACCCCATCTATGCTGCAAGAGATATCACGGTTCTAATAGATGTATCTTGGCTACTAGGGTGAAGGTCTCTTTGTAGGCCATTCCTTTTTTCTAAGCATATCCCTTAGCCACAAACCTGACTTTGTATTTTTCCACACTGTCGTTTGCAGCGTATTTGATCTTGTAGATCCATCTCGAACCTACCACTGATCTGTCTTGAGGCCTAGGCACTACTTCCCAGACATCATTCACCATTATAGAGCTGTATTCCTCCACCATCGGATCCATCCAATCTTGATGCGGAACGACCTCCTGAAAATTGGAAGGTTCCCCATCCGGAGCTACTAAGGCCTGATATCTGTCTAGCTGTCTTCACTCCCTTTTACTGTTCCTGGGTGCACCAATGAAATCTTCTGCATCCCGTAGAATCTGTCGAAGTTCCTAATTCGTTCTTCCTTTAGTAGTAGGTGCATCTGTTAGCTCTTCCTCTTCCTGTAATTGCTCCTGTTCTGAAGGAGCATTTTTGGTATTGGCTTCTGCTGATTGAAGTGGTTTGACCAACGAATCCTCTTTTGACTGCTCCTTGGAAGGCATTTCTCGAGATTTTTTGAAGGACCTATCCTCCATGAATTTCACATCTCGCCGAACTACTACCTTTCGGCTCCCTGGAAGATAGATTCTATATGCCTTAGCATTCTCGCTATATCCCACAAGATATTCTTTCTCAGCAGTTTGATCTAACTTCTTCCTCTTCTCCTCAGGGATACGACAATATGCTAAACTCCCAAATATCCTAAAATGACTAACTTTAGGTGTCTTCCCGGTGAAGACCTGCTCTGGAGTAATCTTGCCCAATGCCCTATGAGGAGTTCTATTCTGGACATAGACTACCGTGTTGCATGCTTCTGCCCACAGAAATTTCGGCATACCCTGATCATGCATCATTGCCCTAATTGCTTCCACAATAGTCCTATTCTTTCTTTCTGCTACTCCATTATGCTCTGGATTGTAGGGAGTTGTCCACTCTCTTTTGATGCCCTTCCTAGCGCAAAAATCGGTGAAGTCCTTGTCGACATACTCGCCACCATTGTTTGAGCGCAACACTTTTATCTTCTTTTCTATCAGATTCTCCATTGGAGCGTTGAACTCCTTGAATCGACAAAAATCCTCATCCTTGGTTTTCAAAAAATAGATCCAAGTCTTCCTGGAATGGTCATCGATGAAGGTGACGAAGTATTCAGCACCACTAAGAGATTTTGTGGACATCGGTCCGTAGATGTCTAAGTGTATCAATCCTAGTACATTCTTGGCCCTAGTGTTACTTCTAGGAAACACTGCTTTGGCATACTTGCCCAGAGCACACCCTTTGCATACATCATCTCGTTCAGTACTAAGATATGGAACTCCTGTTACAGTTTTCTTGAGAATTCTCAAAGTCCCATGGTGCAAATGTCCCATTCTTCTGTGCCATAGTTCATTCAAATCCTTGTCTCCATTACTGTCTATCAGTGCCATTGGTGATTCTAGCTGCAAACTGTACAACTTGTTACTTCTGATTCCGATCTGTACCTTCTTTTTCCAACTCGGGTGTTTGACGTATACTTTCTCCTTAATGAAGAAAATGTTGCCGTTGCTTTGAAGTTGAGATACGGAAAGTAAGTTCATCCCAGTCCTTATTCCCCATGGTGATCTCAAAATTTATTCTTTCTTCCTGATAATATGAAAATCATTACTAGATTCCTGTCATATGCCAGGAAGTTCCACTGTCTATATACCATACCCCTAAGGATGCAGAGCTTGCTATGCAAGCAACTTCTTCTAATATTGAAGCCAGCGTAGAGAAATCGAAATTTCTCTCCTGTGCATTCTTTTGAAAATCTGCACGAGTCACCTGACATGGATGCCTCTGCATCATGCTCGTGACCCATAATTGATTTTCCCTTCCTGTCTCTGAATCTTTGCTCTGATACCATGTGAGAATTTCTAAACAGAAATTCTATTACTGCAACAATTGATTTATTTTACTTACTTATTTCTCAATAAGTTATTTACGAAATCCCTTCAATAAATATTAAAATAAATTCTACTGCAGATATCACACCATTATATAGAAACAAATATATGCACAAGAATCAAACACATCAACAAAGTTATTTTTGGACAATTATCCCCAGAAAAACTTAATGCGGAAAAACTAGTGCAGCAAAGGAGGGTTTTATTAATCTTCAACAAGAATCTTTTTTACAGAAAAATTTGCATAGACATTGGGAGAAAACAATCAAGACTTTTTTTCCGAGACTTTCTTACACCCTGGATGACTTCCTTTCCCTACTACGTCAGCCCTATGTCATTCTGTGTGGCTCTGCGTTGCTATGTCCTTCTCTGCGTCATCCCCTGCGTCTCTATGATTTACGTCTCCCTCTGCGTTGTCTCTCAAAGTCCTTGCGTCACCTCTTCTGAGCTCCCTGACTGCTACTAATCACCCCCTCTTTCTCCACCATGCAACTCTCCTTTTGAAATCTATTTCACTCTCTCTGAGAATCGATTTTCCTTGGGATACTGAGTATCTGCTGTATCTCCAAATGACCTTCAAGTCGTCTCTTATACTTTTCCTGTTGACGAATCAACAACCGTGATTAAGTCTCTAATCAATGGCTAAGATTAAGATAGACTTGATCCTCGTCTCTTAGAAGCTTCTCATCCTTATCTTTATTAATACCCATTAATATTTTTATTTTCTTAAGTTTAGACTTAGGAGCTCATTAAAAATATTAATTATTTTAATAACTCCTCATCCAGATGGAATTTCTCAAAACGATTTTTGGGTCTTGGAGATCTCATGTGCCTTAGCCTCTCCACGAAATTTCATGGCTAGAGCACATCTGATGCTACCACAAATCAACAGGAACCCCTAATCGTCATCATCAGGAGGATAATATGTAATTTTGTCAATGATACTAAGTCTAGAATATCATTTGGAGAGTGGCTTTGGGTGAGAGGAGTCAATGGAGCTATCCTTAATGGTGTTGAAGTACTTGGGAAGAGGAGGAAGATCACCCTACAATCTAAAGCTAAAGATATCCTATAGGTAGTAAAGAAGTTAGTTATAACTTATATGGTTTTGGTCACAATCTATGGACTAAATGTGGGTGTGGGGGGAAGGGGTGGTGCAACTGCCATTGTTTTTCAACTAATGAATTTAACAATGTAGGTAGGCCTAAGAATAATTCCTTTATTAGGATACTATACGATTGGGCTACCGATATCTATGTTTGTTAGTTTCTATAGCATTAGATGTGTTCTAACCAATGTTTTACAAAACCGCTGGCTCGAAACTGAAACAGCCGAGCCAGACTGAGCTAGTGCCTGGCCGGGTCGGCTCGGTGGCCGAAACGGTTCAGCTAGCCGGGTTGTTACCAAGCCGGCTGAGCCGATGAATGACTCGCCTGGCTCAGTAACAACTCAGCCGACTCTGTCACCGTGGCTGAAAAGCGGTTTGCGGATTTTTTTTGAGGGGAAAAATGGACCCCATAACCAATTCTAATTTGGCTTAAGGTTATTTTGAGGTACATTTACCTCTACCAAACCCTATAAAAGCTACCTAACCCCTCTCATTTCCTCACAACTATCTCATTGCATTGGTGTGAGAATTTGTGAAGAGTTGTGGAGTTCGTTTTTGGAGCAGCAGTGAGGAGTCTTCAGCAAGCATTGGAGAAGTAGTGAGGAGCTTCTTGGGCAGCCATTGGAGTAGAATTGAGGAGTTGGTTTGTTGGAGCAACATTGAGGAGGTAGTTTGTGCCTAGAGGTATTTTTTTCACTTCTAAAATCTATTTTTGCTTATTTATTTTTTTGTGCAAATTTGGAAATTGAAAAGAGTGTTTTTTGTAAAAGAAATGAACATTGAAGCAATGCTATTTTTTGTTTTCATTTTCAGATTTTTTTCCTTTCATTTCCAAGTCAAAAAATGGCTCCTAGAGTGAAAGATGCTGCTTGGCCATATGCTGAAATGGTTGATAATCAAATGCATTGCAAATTTTGCGATAGAAAAATTAAGGAGGGTCCTAGGGGGATTCATATGCTGAAACAATACTTGGCAGGTATTAGAGGCCAAATTACTCCATGTGAATCACCACAAATTGGGGAGATTAGGAAGGAGTTGTTAAGCAGCTTTGAGAAGTTTCAGGAAGAAAAAGCTAGGCAAAAAGAAATAGAAGCTGAAATTGGGAGGAAGAGGAGTATACAAAAAATGATGCCTACCAACCCCCATTTTGATTTTGAGTGCTCTTGTTCTATCCCTTGTACTGATGCATCCAACCCCTTTTGCTATGTTCCTCCCTCTTTGGAGTCCATGCAAGAAAAAAGGGTAAGGGTAAAATGAAAAAGAAGGTTGAGATGAATATCAAAAGTTATTTCACTATCACACCCCCTTCTCCATTAGATGCACATTGCCCTCAAGCTAGTAGAACTTTGCAACCCACTTTAGATGACCATTGGAAGAAAGAATTGAGGGGGATTGCTTGTGATTACATATCTAGTTGGTGGTATGATGCTGATATCCCCTTCAATGCTTCCCGTTCACCATTTATGAGCCTATGTTTGATTGCATATTTGTTGCCGGAAAGGGCTTCAAAGGCCCTACTATTCATGAGTTAAGGGGGCCTCGTTTGCAGAAAAAAATTTCCTCCATTAATGAGTATTTGAAAGATTTCAAAAACTCATGGGCGAAAATAGGATGTATCATCATGTCAGATGGATGGATTGATCAAAGGAACCATACCACCATAAACTTTCTTATCTTTTTCCCACAGGGAACCATGTTTCTAAAATTAGTTGATGCATCTGATAGGGTGAAAGATGGACAATTGGTGTTTCAGCTATTGGATGAGGTTGTTGAGGAGGTGGGGATGGCTAATGTTGTTCAAGTCATCACAGGTAATGCCTCTAACTATGTTCTTGCTAGTAAACTGTTAGAGGAAAAACACAAAACCATCTTTTGGACCCCATGTGCTGCACATTGCATAGACCTCATGCTTGAGGATATTGGCAGATTAGATTGGGTCAAGAACACTGTAGATCATGCCAAAAGCATAACAAAATTTATCTACAATCATTCATGGATTTTGAGTCTGATGAGGAGACATACAGGGGGCAGAGATATTATTAGGCCTGCCATCACTAGATTTGCAACTCATTTTTTGACATTGCAATGTATGCTTTCCCAACATAGAAACCTGCAAAAGATGTTTTCCAGTGATGATTGGAATCAAAACCAGTGGTCTAACAAAGAGGATGGCCAAGATTTGAAAACGAAAGTTAATGAAGAAATATTTTGGAAAAAGATAACAGAGATTGTGAAGGTTACTGAGCCACTGGTTAAGGTGTTGTGGTTGGTGGATGGGGAAGATTGGCTATGGGCTTCATTTATGAGGCTATGGATCAAGCAAAGGAGCAAATAAAGAGGGCATACAAGGATAGAGTGGCTAAGTATGGGCCCATTTAGGCAATCATTGATGAAAGATGGAATAATCAACTCCATCACCCTATACATGCAGCTGGGTATTTTTTGAACCTACAGTATCATTATAAAACTCTGGAGGCAGGAGCTTTGGATGGGGAGGTTAGAGATGGATTGATTGACTGCATTGATTGCATGATCCCATTGAAGAGTGATCAACTGGAGATACATATATAGGTCACTTGTTTCAACAAAGCCACATGTACCTTTGGCAAAAACCTAAAGATTGCAAGGGAAGCAAATGAGCCAGGTAAACAAAAATTTCAATTTTCAAATTCTTATTTTGTTAAATTGTTTATAATTTGAAAGTTGGATATAATTTGTGTTGGAAATAATACTGAGTGGGGGGGTGAATAAGTACTTATAAATCAATAATTGTTTCATTTTCATAATCAGATTTATAAACGCTACTTCAGTGAAGGGAACTCGCGTGTGGACGCAACTGTTCTTAAGGCAACCATCATATATCCAGTGAACTTATGATTTAGTTAATTCATCATATGTTAATCTTTAATCAGTGCATTAGTACTTTATTAAACATTAAATAGTAACCATGTGTAGTAATAACAGAATAAACCATCACACATAAGCAACACACATGAACACCAAGATTTAAGGTGGAAACTCAATGTGGGTGAAAACCACCTACTGCTGTTGTCTCTGTCTTCTTTTAATAATAAGAAAATCTGGTTACAATCTTGTATTGGTGCAGACTCATACCAGTACACAGGCTTCTACTTGTAGAAGGTTACAACTTTTTCTCATTCTCCAGCTTCTACTAGAAGGGAGATACAACCCCCTAGCTTTTGTACTAGCTGATATGTTTACTAGTACGTAGGCACCGACCTAGTGAAGGCTCCAACCTTCACTCGTTTTCCAGCTACTATTGGAATGGGAGCTCCACCCCCCAGGCTATTGTACTGGCCGATATGTTTACCAGTATGTAGGAGCCGACCTACAGAAGGCTACGACCTTCTCTCTTCCTCGAGGGACCACGTTTCATAAATTTTCACACTGGATACTCCTGGAACAACATTGAAGCTCAGAATCATAACTGCAATACAACCATCAAATACATCTGCATCAACCAATCACTGAAACTCAATCATCACTCTCTGAATCAACCACAACTCAATCAATTACTGATAACCTTTCAACCTTTGGCACAACTGAATCATTCATTCATACTTAATCAACTTCAACCAATCAACTGGAACAGATAGATCACTGTAACCAGTACACAGATCTAAACCCAGAACACTGCATCATCATTCAAAACCAGCTGTAACCTCAAAATCATGCATCAGAGTGTATACACTACTTTGTTGAACCCAAACTGTGCGTATACACTAGTTCCTTTAGCCCAACCTGCATATATCTCTAAAGATACTGAATTATAAAACTTCTGAACCACAAACTGTACCAATTAGTGACATTCTGAAAATCTACTGTCATATTACTGAGTTCTAAACAAATAGCAACAAGGATCACCCTTCCTTCACAATAAATCAATCAATCAGACTCAATTTCCTTATATATTCAGTTCTACTTTCAGATCTACGAAGACATCATTGACAAACAACAGTAAAATAGTATTATTGATCTGATAGATCAATCATTCTTGAACATCAAGCTTTTCTTTTGCATACACTACTTGGAAGAGCCGAACCAGCATGTATACACAACTTCACCAAAACGAACCAACATATATATCTGCAAATACTTACTTATAACTTCACTGCACTTCCCGATTTCAGACATACCCAGATCATCATATATAAAGGATAAAATATGTGTTAGCAATCAGATCTAGACCATCCATTATCAGATCACATAATGATAAGTCATTATGATCCTGATCCATCATTAGATTTCATCACAATCAATCAATCTGAACATTCAAAATACTGTCACTAGAATGCAGTCACCAGAACACAAAGCATAACCCAGAACTTTGCATCAACAACCAGAACCAACTGCAACTTCAAACATCATAGTTCATAAGGTATACGCTACTTCGATGTGTCGAACCAGCGTGTATATGCGCTTTTACCAAAGCAAAACAACGTACATATCTGTAAATACTAACTTAAAACTTCATAGCTATTCCAGACTTCAGTCATACCCAGATCATAACATTTACAGAATAAAACATGCGTTAGTATTCAGATCTAGACTGTCCATGATCAAACCACATAATGATAATTCAGTTCATGCTTTATGATCTCGATCCATCATCCATCATCCATCATCAACCACATAGGTGCATCCTTGGTTCAGATCAAGCAAAGCATCAGAAGCTCATAACATGCATATATGATCTAGCACTTCATAAGATATTCAATACTTGCACACCCTGGCCTGATGATCTTCTCCTCCTTATATAGTTTTAGGCCTTTCTCAATACCTTGGACCAAAACCACTTAGAACCAATACCTTGGACCAAATACCTTGGACCAAATACCTAGGGTCAATACCTCAGACCAAATACCTTGGATCAATACCTTGGACCAAAATACCTTGGACTAAATACCTTGGACCAAAACCTTGGTTTTCCAACATGTACGCGCTTTTCCTCCTGTGAAAGTGCGTGTATACGTATATGCTCTTTTTGTTCTGTTAACCCGCGTGTATACGCTCTTTTTGTACAGTGAACCCGCGTATACAGCTTAACATACCTGAAAATGTCCTTTTTCTTCAACTTCTTGATTCTGATATGTAGTCCTTTGTTCCTTCGCCCTATTCTTTTGTACCATGACTTTGTTACCTTTGAATAGACCTGTTATAATGAGATTTGCCATTGTGCATTACTTCTGAACTGATTCCTTTGAACTGATTTGCATTTTGTCACATCTGTAAACACAACTGCCATGCATTCTGTCACTTCTGATATCTCCCCTGTAGATTCATTTAGTTACGTAGATTCATCTAGTTACCATATACAAGTGAGTTGTTCTGCTACAAGTGGGTTGCCATCAAGTACAACACATGCATCATAATGCCAACAATTTGTTGAGCTAACTCATTACACTACAATGTTTTTTTGCAGCACAATGGTGGGAGGCTTTTGGTAGCCATTGTCCTCAATTGTAGAAGTTTGCAATTCGTATTTTGAGTCAAACTCGCAGTGCTACTGGGCGTAAGCGCAATTGGTTTGTCTTTGAGAGGATTGACACAAAGAAGAGAAACCGTTTGGATAAAAAACGATTAAATGATCTAGTCTATGTCCAATACAACCTCCGGCTCAGACGCAACCAATTGCTGAACAAAAGACCTGATTCAGATCCCATTGTGTTGCAAGATATTGATCCAACATCAGATTGGGTAGTGGAGAGTCATCCAACAGAGTTTGATTTTGATGAGGATCTTGATTTGGATTTAGAGATGGAGGCATCACTTGAACAAAATGTTTAGTTGAATGCAGATCCACTTGTACCATCCTCAGGTCCAACCCCAAGTCCTCCAGTTGCAGGGGCTTCCTCTGCTTAGCCACGACGTAAGCGCATATCTTGTCTATCTTAGTGTGCAGTTCCTGCACAGCCTGCTAATGCTACCACTTCTACAATTGCAGTTGGAGATGATAATGAGGAGGAGCTATGGGTTTCCCTATCTGACTCTGATTCAGAGTTTGAGCCAGATGATGTTTGCTCCTTTAGCAGTAGCCAATAGTACTGGTGACTAGTGATGTTTCACAATTTACTTTTGTTGTAGAGGCCATTTCTAGCCTCCTTGGTTATGTGTTTTTATTTTGATCTCTATATCATCATTCATGTATGTATTAGACAATGCACTGGGTGCCATTTTGATATAATGGATATATTCATGAGCCTACTTTGATCATATGTTGTCTTCTCTCTATATTCTAAAGCTTTGTGATTCGAAACATGAATGAAAATCTTCAAATTATGTTTTTTTTATAAAAATATAAATATTTAATGTATTCTTTACAATGACCGAGTCATTGAAATCAAACCAGCTGAGTCGATACCGAGTCAGAGTCAGAGTAGGAGCCGACCCTCGACCATTTCCAAACCAGAGTAGTAGTTTTAAAAAATTGGTTCTAGCCACGGAATTTGGTAGACAGGCTAGAATACATGAGATCTCCAAAATCCAGAAATCGTCTTTGGAAATTCCACCTAGGGAAGGCTTAATTACATTATTAACTAGTTTTTAAATATTTCCTAAGTCTAAACTTAGGGGACATGGTTAATTAGTCAAAATTAATTAAGTCAAAGTGAGAATTATGTAGAAACTCACATGGATCGACTCCAAAATGATCCTAGCCATTGATTAAGATTTAATCTTGGTCGTTGGTGCTGTTAGCACCTAAATCCGCTTTAGGCTGAAAGAAGGCAAAATTTAGGGTAACCACAAACCACGCTCAGTCTGGTAGCTAGCCCTACCAGAATAGGAGAGGGCTCTCTCCAGTCACACTCAGTGAATAAATAAACGAAAATGCCTGAGATGACTTACAGTGAACTATTTATTTTAGGCTAGTAAGTGAATATGGATACAAGAAGTGATTTTTATGAATGACTGTGTTTCTGGGATGGTATGGGACCAATGGACCTCAATGAACAGAGAACTTAATACAAAGGCACGAATTACTTTGTGAGGCAAGATAGGCAGAAAGCCTAGCAATTTAGTTTAAGATAGTGCGGAATGGAGAGATTGATTAAGAGGGTGAAAAGGGCATGGACAACATGAATCCTTTTCAACAGAAGAATGAACACTGAACATGAAATTTTCCCACAGGCAAAGCAATCTAAAATTGATCCTACCTTAGCTGACTTTAGGGAAACTTCACTGGAATGAATATGAAATGAACTATAAAATAACAAAATACATATGAAACATAAGAGAACATTTGCTACACTCACAAACCACATGAATCTCATGAAACAGAGGCCACTGCCTTTCATTAATCTCTGAAAATATACAACAAAAATAGAGTATTTTTCCTATAGTCTACCCAGAATTACAAAGCCAACCAACCCTTTGGCAAATGGTTTGCATTACCAATATATAGAATGTGCCATGAAGAGATGACACCCCAAGGGTTCGGGGAGTTACTCGATCATTACAAATGAAGTGGAGAGCCAAACATCAGCTACAAGTGCAGCGCCACAAACATGACAAATGGCTTGGGTGACCCTTTGCCTTCTTTTGACACATGGATAGATGCCCATCTAGAGTGAAAATTCTTTAAAAGCCACCTTTGGTGCCGAAAAAATGAAGTGTAGATGAGGGGGCCCACTTATGAAAAGTCGGGAAGTGAAATTTTGCAAAACAGAGGTATTTTGGGCCTTTTTTCCTATATGCATTGCGCCCTTTTCTGTATGCGTCGCGCCACTTTGAGGCCAATTTTGAGGCACTTGCAGGAGTCCAAAATGTGCCCAAGTGTGCTCATTGGAAAGCCTGTCCTGTCTACTTTCCAACCCAAGTGGAATTTTTGAATTTGGAGCTCATTTGCCCCTCCAAATCTTCATTCTCCCAAGACCGCTTCCTGTGTGTCAAAATAGGAGCAGTGAGGCCATTTTTTGGGTGTTTTTGACCTCCTGGAGACTCAAATCATGCCCAAGTTTTTTGCCCGAGTGCTAGTAGTCGTGATTTTGCATGCTGAATCCAAAAATGCAAACCATTTCTCATTTGGAGCTCCCAATCCTACGCGTCGCGCTAGTGGCGCGGTGCGTATAGAGAAAAAACCTGTGTTTGTGCCAAAAAATTTCCATGTGACCAAAATTGTCCCAAATTTCTTGAAATTTGGGCTGGAGGTTCCTTATCAAATGTTATGCTGGGCCAAAGAGGCTTCGGCCAATATCTAAAGTCGATCGAGCTCCATTTGCCTCTTTTGCTTCTTGATTGCCTTCCTCAATTTCGCCTTCAAATTCCTGATTCGGGCCTTGCACACTTTGTTTCGCGCCATGTAGTGGAAAGCCATGTGTCTCAACAAGGCATGGTCCTTGTCAGCCTTGTCTAGCAGCCTCTAAGTGGACGTTCACTTTCTCTAAAACATACACCCGCTCCTCATTTCTTTGCTCCATAGGTCTACCTTGTGCTGCCATGATGTGTTGCCGGTTTTCCTTGATCAGTTGCAACTCTATCTCAGCTTGCCGATCCTCAAGTTGTTTGCTCCTTTGCTCCAGGTATGTCATATTCCATTTGGCTCTCCCATATTAGTCATGCCGGTAGCTAATGAAATAGAGTCCGGTGTAAGTGTGAAAGTAACACCAGCCAAAGTAACTTGAGCACCATGCAAATGTAGAACAAATAGGCGAGCCAACTCATGGTGAAATTGAACATTTGCAACCCTTTCACAAAACTCATAGCATGACTGAAACTCATAGCAAGAGGGCAGGCCTGCAATTCTGTAAGGGTGGTCGGTTCCTCTCTAACATGTCTGCCACTCTTATGAGGCCTCCGGGGTGCCTGTTCTTCCAAGGGAGAGTCACTTTGGGTTTCTACCTCATAGTCCGATGAATGCTCAGATGCTATGACTACTATGCAAAATACCCTAAAGACAAGATGACTGCTGTGAATGAACTGTGCTTGAACTGCTCTTTTTGGTGTTGTATTTCAATTTCTGCCACCAAGGGAAAAAACAAATGCAACAGGGACTGTTAGGGATTGTTAGGAAGGGGAAACAATATTGAGGAATGAGAATTATTGGGATAATTTTAATTAGGGAGAGGAGGGGGATTTTATATATGGGAATAAGGTTTAGGGTTTGGGATTAGTTATATAGGGTTGAGGAGATTTTATTAAGGGTTAGGGTTTTGGGATGTTGAATGTAATGTAGGATTGATCAACTTGGTGGGGGGTAGGAAATGAGGCAACAAGGGAGAATGGGGAAGGAGGAGAGTCCTTGGTGACAAAACTGTGAGCTCGGAAACCCTGGCAGCAAATTTGTTTGTGTTGGGTATGAATTTTTGTTTCAACCTTTATCACCCTTACACCACCATCACTTAGCACAAAAATGGATGAAACATTAAGATGTTGACCCTACTTGGCAAATCCACGCAAATAGATGGAAATTTGGAGAAATTTCAATGAATTTCAGGCCTTTTAGCCCTTTGCGCCGTGCCTCCCATGTGCGCCGCACCAGTGTAAATTTACACTGGAAATTTTCTCCCAGTGCGCCGCGCTCTCTATGTGCGTCGCGCCCTTTTCCAGGTGACTTTTGGAGGCCTTCCCGGTGTCCAAATTGGGTGCAGGATAGCTCGTTGGAAAGGTCTTTGAGTCTACTTTCCAACCCATCCAGAATTTTTCAATTTGGAGTTCATTTGCCCTGTCAAAAATCAAATCTCCCAATACTAGTCAAAATGTGCCTAGTGAGGCTGCCTCAAGGCAGAGTGCTGTTGCAGTCAACTTTTGAAGGTGTTCCTCAACTCCAAATTGAGCTCATGATAGCTCATTGGAAAGCTCTTTGTGTCTAGTTATCATTTTACTCATCAAGCAAGTCATTTGGCCAACCAAGCTAGGATAAAACTTGATTTTCCCAAGGTCACCTCAGAGGTGTATCAATTCTCCCAAGGCAATTGTATTTTTTGACATTTCTCTAAAACCATGACACCTGTGCAAAAAGTGAAGGAGGTTTTTCTTCCTTGGTCTGTTGTGGACAAAAACCTCTTTCAGTTTTCCCAAATTCATCTTTTATTGCTCAGAAACATCATTTGAGTGAAACATATCCCGATGTGTGGGACAAGAGATTTGCCGAAATGAAGCGAAATGAAGGGGATAGGGGGCTTCTAAATTCTTGAGAAAACTTAGGGAAGTGGGGAGGGATGTTAGAACGTAGGGGAAAGTGGAACCTCAGAAATTGAGTGAGGGGAAGGGGTCCAAAAAGGCAAAACACAGGCCTAGCCTAGAAAATTGCTAAGTTGTAGCAAGAAACTAGGGTTTGTGCGAAAATAAGGAATTTGGGGGATTTTAGTGATGGGAAGTGTTTAATAAGGTACATTATGGATAGGGGAAGGTGTATGAACATCAGGATACAAGTTTTTCCGATGATTTGACCATCCAAGAGAAATTAGCTTCAAAACCCTAGGA